>JAQQAE010010330.1:0-14150 GCA_029823295.1 Pseudamia nigra
GAAAGGGAGGGGGGGGGCTGAGGCAGAGAGAGGTAAGCAGACAAGAGAGAGAGGGAGCAGCTGGGACAGCAACGAAAAGCAAGAGGGAGTAAGGATGGATGAATACCTCTGCTTTACACCAGCTGGCTATGGCCGAGACAAAGAGCATCATACAAAAGAGGAAGAGGATGATACTTCACACTGGACCTGAGCAGCATGGGTCACAGTGTTTTCAGGGTTCACTTTTTCACATCAGCTGATACTGATAATTAAATGTAAATGTCAAATCATTATTCTTATTCATGTTCAAGAGCAGAATTCTGGTCCTGACTGAAAGTTGAAGGAACTAAGCAGGTGTTTGTGGTTTTAATGTATTAGTAAAATTATGACAGACAAAAAAATTATATAAAAGATGCAAAAAGACAAAAAGAATATAAAAGATTCAAAAGGCAAACATGGTACAAAAGATGCCAAACACGAAAATGACATAAAAGATGAAAAAGGCAAAACAATATTAAAGATGCAAAAGCAGAAAAACAACAATAAAGATGCAAAAAGATGAAAAATACAGCAACAACATAAAAGATGCAAAAAAGGCAAATATCATATAAAAGACACAAAAATACTAAAATGAGATAAAAGATGCAAAAACGCAAAACAATATAAAAGAAGCAAAAAGGCAAAAATGATATAACACATATGGAAAAAGACAAAATGGCAGGAAAAAAATGATGTAAAAGATTCCAGAACATTAAAACAACATAAAAGACAAAAATGGTCTCTGATTTGTTGATTTCAAAAACTTTGCTTATGTGATTTATAAGTTAATGTTCCAAAAATGTCTGACAAATATTCATCGTGACTAATCATCATCTAACATCACAAAACAAAAATTTGTATATCACAATAATGCTAATAAGTGATTATTGAAACCGCCAAACTCTGCTTCACATATATGAAATGACATATGTTTTAAAATACAGTATGTCATTTTCTAAAATCTGAAAAAAAATATGTATTTTTACTTCCTATGGACAGCACCAGACATTAATTTACATTACATCGCATTTCTTAAGTTTGCTTTTTTGTTAATTTTTCACTAATAACTGTTAATAAAGCTGGATGCACCACATGTTTTGCTGTCGCTTAAAAACACTGACACAGAACAACCTCTAATATTTTCACCTGCATTTCAGAAGTGAATCCCAAAGATACATGTATGCTGTTGTCCATTAGTTGATGAATTATTAAAGTACTGATGCATAATTCATAATGAAGTGATATATACAAATGTGGAAAAATCTCATTAAGATTTTGGTGCAATGAGCTAATAAACAGTCTCCATTATGCTACATGCTCACGAGACGCTTAAAAATAGCCTGAGGTGATTATTAAAGATTTTTTTCTTGCACAATAAAAATCTTGATTCGACAAAAATGCAACTGACATTTTATTTTTGCTGTTTTCGTACATTAAACACAGGACAACTGTCCGTATGTGCTGAGATACTGAATGTATATGTCTCCTCGCATCCCCATGTTTCATTTTGATTTTGGGATGAGCTCATGTCGGTAGACTGCAGCCTCTGAATATTAACTCAGGAGAGGGGTTTGGACTCCAGCCCATGACAAGGACATGTGACACTGGAGCAGGCTTCCTATTGGTTCTTGAGGATGTGAGAAAGCAGTGATTGGCTATGAGGACAGAGGGGGTCCAACCCACAAACGACAATAACAAAGAGGAGAGGAGAAGGGATGAAGTGAAAATGAAAGCTAAAAGCATTTAAAGATATGAACATCATATCTAATTCCAGGTGAGTTAAAGCCTCCAATAAACAAACATCCTCTATATACTGGATGGTGTAAGGGTGATGAATAAGTGACATCATGGACAGCATAGTGTATGTCACAATACGTGTTCAGTACATAAGCTTCATCTCTAATAGCATGGCAGCTTTTCAGCTTGTGCCCTAGATGATCATGTTTCTGTGTCTATGTATATGAGGGGGAGGTGGCACCATGCCTTAATAGCACCATATTTTAGGGATTTAAGAAAATAGCACAGGTCACTACCTCAATAATCTGATGACAGAATCTGTGAGTAAATGTAGCTACTTCGGACAATCTAAAATATAAAACATGCTCTTAACCAAGGTGAAAAAACACCTTTCTGCAGGATTGAAGTATTTCCCATCAGGTGCTATCATATTGGCAATTGTACTTACATAGCATGTGCTGTATGTACTGTAGATACGTGAGTTTTCAATAAAGACCTCCACCATCGTACAGTATTAGAGTATTGTGGGGCAAGATTTGACCGAAATGGTCACCTCATAATTCTCTGTGTAGAAAAAAAAGCTGGTATTAAAACAAACATCTATGGTAAAAAGTAGAAAAAAAAACATTAATGTAGATCATTCCTGAACTCGTGATTTAATTCAACATGAAAAACAACTATAGTGGCAAGACAAAGTATTAAGCATGAATCTTGCATAAAACAGAACATTCCAGCTGACATTACTACTAGAGCTAATCACACACAAAACGAAGGGCCTTCAATGCACCATAATAAATCATCTGCTGACTTCAGAATGGATTTATCAGACTAATCCTTTATTATCTCCATCTGTAAGAGAAGCTTATGAATTAGATGTTCCAGCGCTTAACTGACTTCATGTGTCCTAAGACCGGGATTAACAGCAGGTTAATTCTAAAGCACACAGATGAGAAATTTAAAAGTAGCCTGACAAAGGAGGAGAGGTGGTGTCTCATAAAGATTTGAGGGGTTTGCAGGGGGTAATAGCAAAGATGTCAGTCACTTGTGTCCAGGCAGAAAAGGAGAGTTCACCCTAAAGCATAATGGCTTGTGCACGCAAGTATAAAGTACAATTTGTTCAAGTGTAGCTGTCCTGAAAAAAAATGCAGTCAGCATGGTCTAACAGGGGAATGGAATGATTTATCTAGTCTTCAATTCATTTTAACTTTCAGGGTTCTATGTCTGCAGGCCTGTGTGCTTACATAAAGTTTGTGGAGTCATATGTAGACATCAGTTAACTCAGTTTCCAAGACAGTAGTAGCTATTGTTGCCCATTGTTGTGGAGCCAGCACAGAGGCTGTGTTGACTATGCAACTTATGCACTCATTAAGATTTAAATGAATTTAGCTAACATCAATAAACTCAGGCTCCCAGCACAACACAAGCCATTACATCAAGCATGCACAAATGCTTGATTACATACTAAAACCTAAAACTAAAGAGCTCCAATCAAACCATGATGAACCAAACCAAAACCCATGATTGTCAAACCTTAAACAAAGGAGGTCAAAAAGTTCATAGAGTTATTTTTATTTGTGGATTACACAGACTGATTTTTCAACAATGCATGGCAACTGTCTTTCCATTTTAAGCATCTTCAGTCCTTCAGAATTGTGCTTCCAACTTGGTAAACCCCTGCAAATCATGGAAATTGTGAAGTTTGAATACTGGCCACACAATGTTCAACATTCACGTTTCCCTCATTTGCAGGTTACCAAGTTTGAAGCATAATTCTGAAGGATTGAAGATTCCTCCAACGGATAGACAGGCATACATTGGTGAAAGATCGGAGTATGACATTCATAACTGAAAACATCACAAGAGCAAAAATACATATTGAGTTCTATGAACTTTTTGATCGCCTGTTGTACAGTTAATCATTAGTGAGTTTATGAGTTGCGATGCATGACTTTACATTGCAAAATATAAAAACACATTTTCAGAAAACCAGTAAAAGACAATACACATTGTATGATCCCATCCTTTATGAGTATTAATACTGTATGTAGCTATCATCATCATCATGGTTTACCCACAGCACAGAGTAAAAGCGTGCAAGTTTTTTTTCCCATAATCATTAGTAAATTTGTTCTTTTTTTGACAACACAAATGTAAAATTGACATTTTAATGATTCAACTTTGTGATGCTGGAATAGGACTGAAAAATTTAATAAATTTGAGAGACTAAGGCATGCCTAAAAATCTTCTATCTACAGTACTGTAGGTCTTTAAGTGTCCATTAAAACCACTATTCCACAGAATAATGTAGCATATACCTGAGCCATTCATTGAAGAGCTAATGATGCATGGAACTTGGACTTTCAGGCAGATGACAATTGCTGCCCCCAAACTGAGCAAAGGTTAACTGAACTAAACCTCTGATGTGGACTGTATAGCATTCTTCCAGTTTGTCAAAGCCCTTGTGTAACTGCAGCTCATTCCCTTCATACTCTACATGAAGACACACATAATTATTCTCTAAACCAGCTGCTACTACAGTTTGAATTTACCATTTATCAATGCACCAACGTTTCCACCTCTCCAAAGTGTAAAAAAAAAGGAGGCATGTGAAAATGCACCAGCTAATGCACACTTTGCTGACTTTCTTCACGCTTCACACTCAGATATCACTTCACTAACAAGAACCCCACTAGAAAATGGTTTGTTTTGTTTGTGTCTAATGGATCAGGTTTGCCCAGTGAAAGCGTAACGAGAGGAGACATGATGAATCAGACAGGACATGGAAGAGCTAAGATAAAAACTGTGTCAGTCATGCACTAACAAAACTAAAATCACAGGGGGCTTTAAGGGCTATGAGACTATAGGAGGACACATTTTTGTATAGCTCCGATTACAATCGCCGATTATCTCTAGGCACTTCACAATTCAAGGCTGAGACCTCAAGACTAAACAGAGAGTAAACCCAACAGAACCACCGAGAGCAAGCCAAGGGCAACTGGGGGGAGGAAAAACTTCCTGCAGGGGTGAGGAAAAACTTCCTAGGAAGGAGGGGGAGGAAGTGGGTGGTTTGTCTTGGTCACAAACCAAGACAAACCATCCACTGAAAGCAATTCACTGCTTTTTAAAACCTGCAGATGATCAACTGGCAGCAGACGTGGATGTAGAAAAATACTGGTAAGAGTAGTGGTGGTACTGTTTCAACCTCTTAAGTAAAAGCAAAAAAGATCTATAAAGCAGGAAGAGATAAATACCACTGTTATTTTAATGAATCGAGCTTCTAATAATGGTCCTTTTAGGTGAAAGTGGAGATTTGAGTGTAGAATGAGGTTTTAAGTTATATCTAAGGCTTTTTTTGTTTTTTCCCCAAACTTTTCAGCATCTCTCTGGGATCCAAAAAGAAAAATCCATTGTAATGTGCCATATTTTTTACTGCAAATAAATATATCCAATCCAGCCCAATCTTTATTTGTATAGTGCCAATCACAATCGCCGATTATCTCCAGGCGCTTCACAATTCGAGGCGAAAAACCTTATGACTATACAGAGAGTAAACCCAACACAACCACCGAGAGCAAGCCAAAGGTGATGGGGGGAGAAAAACTTCCTTTAACAGAAGAGAAAAACCTCCAACAGAACCAACGGCTCGGGGTAGGCAGCCATCTGCCTCAACCGGTTGGGGTTAGTGGACAGAGGAGAGACAAAAATATACTAATGAATTTAATCCGTTCTGGTGTCAAGAGTATCAGACAAAAATTAATACTTCAGTGTTTTATTTCAAATCCTTGGATAATGCATTATATGCAATACATTACAATAATTACAATACCCCTGATTTAAACACAGCCAATTTAAGTCCATTACAGAAATACTGACCCTGTCCAGCTCCTGACATCGACCCTGGTTTCAAGTCCAGCTCACCACCGTGAATGAGTTTAACACGCCTGGACTAAGACGAGAGTGAAAATAGGTAAAAATATTAGTTTGAATCATAAAGCTGTATCTTACTCTCTGTAAGCTGTTACAAATGACTTGACAAGTCTTTCAGATCACATACAAACAAGCAGAATATTCAAAGTTAAAATGCAAAAATCAATGTATTTCAACAGGGCTTCATTTTACTCAGTGACTACAGTAGGAATCACTTTTTAATCTGGATTTATATGGACTATCATTAATAATACAAAGTGTGAGTTTGCAGTAAGTCACACACTAGGAGGCTTAAGTATTTTATTAAAACTGAGTGATGTGCAAGTGTAATACAGCTTTGAGCCTTTGCTGCTTCTAGTGTTAAAAATCTGGACACTTAGGTCACGGGTCTGCAAGAGCAACAAAGTTAGCAGGAAAAAAAGAATCTTTCTAGAGCCACAAAAATATTTGCCCCCTTTGCTGATTTTTTTTGTTTTTTCTTTGTCAACTTCTGTAAACTATTTTGTTGATTTTTTTATTAAATACTTATTTTGTTAACGTTCTCTTCCATTTAACTCACTTTTAATGAATTTATGGTCTTTTCCTTGGTAGTTTTTGCCATTTTTAGTCATTGCCTTAATTATTTCATTCACTCATGTGTCAGTTGTTATTCTGTTCATTTTTGTTGATGTGGCTTACGAAACGCTTATCTCAATCATTTTTGTTTACTTTATCCACTACTTATATTAGATAATTTTATTTATTTTTTCATTCGTTTTCTGTGAATTTTTGTCAAATTTTTAAAACTATTTTGTTCATTTTTAATCACTTTCTTGATTATTTGTTTAGTTTTGTATATTTTTTGTTGAACATTTTGATTTGAATTATTTTAATTCTTAATTTGTTAATTTTGGGGCAATGTTAAAATAATTTTTATTCATTTACTGGAATTAATTCGATTCATGTGACGTAGCACCAACATCTATGAATTCAGTAATCATGTAAGTTGTAGCCATTTTGTGGAAGAAAATAAATTCTTAAATAAATAGGAGACTGTCATAAATTGTTACTTCCATCCCTGGAAAAGCCACAAGAGCCACCGAAAAGGCGTTAAAAGGTCACATGTGACTTAAGACTTAATGAAACTTTTCCTCCAAGACCCTGTGGTGTTTGTCTCCCTCTAGTGGTAACATAGGATTATTGCTGTTTTTTTTAATTAACATAAATAATGCACTATTTTCAGGTCATATGCCAGAGGACAGAAGCCTGATGCAGGGATTTTAAAACAGAAATATGTAAATTAATGGGCTTTACCTATTAATTATAGCGATTACAGCTCTGTAACATACAAACCAAAGCTGTTGCAGAATGTAAGGTGCTCTGTAAGGAATTACTGGTTGAGTTGGTCTCACGTAGATGTTATTATGTTTACAACTGTACTGACTAAACTGTAAAAAAAATCTATCTATTTTGACATTCACTAGCTGTCGTTCCCATCTGGACCACATGAAGGCAGCAGTGTACAGACTAATGTCTGGAGAAAGGAGGATTACAGTTTTTGTGTGGAGGTCACTGGCTTCATTTATTTATTTATTGTGATTAGAAGAGAGAGTACAGTAGTTTGTAAATCCAGCAGGCCAGACTCACATCCTGAGGGCTATTAAATTAGTATTGAACTCTGTATAGAAAGATATCTCCTGAATTTATGCACCAGTCATGTTTAATTCACCTAAATCCATGGCTGACTTTGATTATTAAAGCAGTTTTTCATTCAACCATGCAGTATTTGTATAATTTATTTACTTTTTCAGATTATGTAAATATCTATGATTATTTCTAATCATGCCAGATCAGAATTAGACAGAGATCACTTCCATAAAAATTACTGTTTTTGCATTTTCAATCAGCAGAGCATCCAGATCCATTAAAGTCTAATTACACCAAAGCAGATACTTGCTTTACTGGGAGTCACTCATCATACTGAAATTATACAAAACAGTGTCTTTTCATTTCAACAAAATACAAGGCATGCTCTGAATCCGATCAAACGGCCTCACAGTTATCTTCAGCATATTTCATCTGCACAGAGCACCAAGTGGGTGAGACTTTCAACATGAGAGCATAAGCATTATAGAAGTTTGCCAATCTCGATATTACAGTCCCATGACGTCGCTGTGAGGCACTCAGTATATGTTCCTCTCTGGTTTCATTTAAAGATGGGTGATTTGGCCAAGTGTGTTTTCATAATAAACATGTTCAAATCTGCTTGCACTGACAACCAAAATAAATGTTGAATGTTTTTTTTTTTAAGCTTAGTTTTAATCCCAGATGAAAGTTAGAAAAATAAATGAAAACAGAAATGTAAAAATGCATAAAGACAGAAAAAGGAGACAAAAAGATGCCAAAAAATTTTAACAATATGAAGACGCAAATAAAGATAATGATGACGTATCCAGGTCGGACCACCGTGCGTGATTCGGACCACCCTGCATGTGGATTTCCAACCTATCCTGAAAATTTCATCATCATCTGAACGGAACGGGAATTTTGCTGTTAACAGAAAATCTAACCAACACTGATGGAAGCAATGAAAAAAATGAAGAATATACACTGTTACCTGTAAAGTTGGAATGATTTTTCAGACACATTCCTCTTTTTATTCATATTTATACACATCAGTAATAACATTTGGAAGAGATCGATCAGTAGAGTTTTTAGATGATGCGCACTTTATTAAGAATAACTCGCATTGTCACAAACATTTCATGAGAAGAGAAAAAAATATTTTATTCCAACTTTATGGGCAACAGTGTAGCAAATTACAGGGATTGCAAAAAAATAAAATAAGACAATGAACAACAAATAAATAATTTCAAAATATACTTTAGATACATTTTTAAGCTTTCAGGGAAGTGACACCGCTTCATCTCCCCATCCTACGTTTTTCTTCATTTTCTTGGTTATTTTAGTAATTTTTGCTTCATTTTCTATGCTATATTTTTAAGGTTTGTTAATTTTTCTTTCTATTTTGTTGATTGATTTTTCTTTTGACCAAACTTTGGGAACAGACCAGATATAAAGATTCCCATGGAGTGTCCCAATGCGGCAATTTCTCTTCTCTAAAGAAAAGGAAAAATACATGACTGAAAAGAAAAATTCGTAACAGCCCTTGTTTGCAGGTTTTAGATAAGACGACGTGTCAAAATTATGTTTTGGTAGTGACTTTCTGCTGTGGTCGAGGGGTTTCATTCTCTCTCCTTGTACTATATGCTCTGTTAGATGTCTGTGTCACCACGAGGAATCTCTGTTTTTACTTATCGTGGCCAAACACCAGTCCACCTGCTGACCACGAGGCCTTATCACAGCCAACAGGACACTGTCTCCCAGCGATCATACAGTAGCCTCTGATTGGCTGGTTCTTTCTCTTACATGGGTGTAGATTTCAGAGGGGATGAGGTGGATTTGTCCCCCTGTATAATCCCAAAAAAAACACCCTGAATTTTGCATCACAGGTGGATTTTGACTCTTTTTTGTAAATGAGTAAATGCACATTAGTGAAATGGAAACATATTTTTTAAGTAATTCTGATGTAGTGAATCACCTGTTTGCAGCGTTTCCAGATATTCTGATGACATGTAAAAACATGACAGGACAGACGAAGAAACAAAATTATTACCAAGGACGCTCATGACTCCTTTCTCATCAAAACATTTTTGATGGAAATCAGAAACAGGATGCTACACTGTACACTCCACACCCATTTATGGAAACGCACGTAATGCACATTCTATATTTTGTGACCTTTAAAAAGTTTCCTTCCAATTTGCTTTAGATTTTATGGAAACACAGCTCTTGTCTGCCCTCTTCATTCTCAGACACCTTTTCTCTCCAGACTCTGCACAAACAACAGATTTGAAATTCAGTGTGTTGTAAATAGACTTGAACTAGATAAGTAGAAACACAACTACACCATGCACCACTTCATCCTAGTGTTTAACAGTGGCTAGAGTGTCCTGACCTGCAGCAGTAGTCAGCCAGATTAGATCATATGCTATCACAGAGGATCTGGGGTGCGGAGACACAGACAGTCCATAAAAATGATGAATGTCCATTAACGGTGCACATCTGCCCTGCCGGGATCTTCCATTAGTACTGCAGCAGCCGATGCACATCTCAAATGTCAAAGCACAAATGAATAAAGGCATTTGAGCCCAAAACTCTACCCCTTTCCTTTTCTTTGACCAAGACCCTCTCATGGCAGAAGATATAAACAGGTATTAATTGAAGGAAAACGTGATATACAAAATTAGTTTGAATTAGGAAATATATTTTGTTAAAATGATTTCAAGCTCAGCATGTAAAAGAGAGGACTTCTTTGTTCACTCATAAACAATGCAGTATCTTAGTCTGGATGGTTAGAGTGTAATCTGTCGATCACTGATTTTTTTTACGTACCAAATCTATTATTGGTGCTGTGTCCTTGGTTAGTGTTTTTCTTTGACACAGAGCTGCCTTTAGGAGTTTCTCACCTAATATACCGGTGCTACCTTTGATCAGAACCAACATGCCAGCAGTACGTAGTAGAATGTTTCAAACACAGTCGACCACAGAAGTTGGAAGAATTCGTATTCTTACTCATGCAACTTCAGCTAAAGTTTGTAGATCTTGTGTATTGTGAAGCGCCTAGAGATAATTGGCGATTATGATTGGCGCTATACAAATAAAGTTTGATTGATTGATTGATTGAGATCAAATATAATCACAAGAAGTGCTAAAATATAGCCACTAGCCATTCCCTGCAGATTGTTACACACACTAGTGCCACGTATCCCAGAAGGTGACAGGATGGAAATATTGTGGTCAGCAAGCATAACAAGATTCAAGGACCGTATTTTTCGCACTATAAGGCGCACTGGAGTATAAGGAGCACCCTCCTAAAATGACAAATTTTGAGATGTTTTCCATACATAAGGCGCATTAAGCAGCACAAAACTTAGATAAGTCAAACTTTATTAAAAATTAAAACTATCATAAATTAAACATTTATTCAAGGCTTTCCACAATAACTCAACATCGTTCAGTTGTAAAACAGCAAATACAAACCTATACATTCACTTTTTAAGTGTATTCCTAAATTAAACATACCAGTATTTGTTTCATTAAATAAAACAAAACTCAGATAAGTCAAACTCTATTCAAGTCTTTCCACAATAACTCAACATTGTTCAGTTGTAACACAGCAAATACAAACCTACGGTAAGCCCAAACCAGGAAAAATCCATATATAAGGCGCACCTTCGATTTTTGAGAAAAATTAAGTATTTTATGTGCGCCTTATAGTCCGGAAAATACAGTAAATTCCGACACTTCAAGCGCTTGCATATTTTCTTGTAACAAGCAGTAGTGCCACTTATCCAAGAGTTGATAAGTTTGAGATTCTATTGTGGTCAATAATCATGGGAAGTTTCAAATGAATTGGTTCAGTCGTTTTCAAGCTATTGTGTCTTTTTCTGTAACAAGCAGTAGCACCACCTACCAAAAGTTTACAGGTTGAAGATGTGAAAGTGGTCAATAACAACAGTAAGTTTTAAGTCCACTGGGTTACTAACACACCAGGTATGTGAATGACACCAGATCATGAAACCAGTACTGTACCAATATTTACAATATCTGGACACCAGGCAAAAAGCAGTGCTGATTAGTCAAAGGATTGTACCATCAGGTCCTGTAAGCTCTAAAACATGGACTTTATTGCTCAAAAATGTAAAAAAAATAAATAAATCAAGCACTGCAGCTTTTTTCAATTGTATTGCCATGTGTATTTTGCATAGTGCCAATTATAATCCAAAAGCAAGCCTAGGGTTACGTGTCAGAAAAAGTTTTAAGGGGAGAGAAAAACCTCATCATATTCTAAAGCGTGGTCATGTCAACTCGACTGTACTCGGTTTTGGGGGTTTTCCATCAGGTGATAGTACCTGGTACCAGCTACTTTTTTACTACCTACTCGGCTGGGGTTCCGAGTGAGCTGAGTCGAGTAGAAAATGTGATGTTACCAGAATGTAGGCCACTGATTGGACAGGGAGGGACATCACTGAAGCGTCTTGAGCAGCAGGAAACAGAGTGAAATCAAGAAGCAAGCAACAAACATCACAGAAATATCACATACCGGAGCCAATAAATTAAATTTGGCAAATGTTTAAACATTTCAGGACAAATGGACAGGCATATGCATATAAATGGAGAGCCCCATGTCTGTGTGTGTGACGGAGGGAAGAGAGAGAGAGCAGATGCAGTGGGTGGTGCTCCAACAGGAAGAGAAACGAGAACAAAGTGAAACCCACAGAGGTAGAAAAAAACAAGTATTTTAGCCTAGAATTGACTTGAAAAAGTAGGACCGGGATGTCCGATCACTCGTACAGTGTTCGTTATCATAATTGCTTGCCGACGTCCTTATGAGGCGATATAAAGTTTCACTCATACAATCTACTATACGTAAATGTTTCTCATTGGTCCAAAGTCTGAGGACCAATCAAGGATACGGACAGTAACAAGGAGTTTGTGAAGATCAGGATGTTATCACCATGAGGATCAGGATACTATCGCCGTGGAGATCATGATGTTATTGCCGTGGAGACTGATGAGGCTGACAGCAGGACCACAAGTGAGTCAAGAGAAAAATTTGCCAGCATAATCTCCGACACGATGAGAGAATAACTGAGGCCATTTTCATAAACTTAAGGCACACCGTGTGAAAAGTTGTGAGAGCTAAAAAAAGATAAACAGCAGCAGAAGATGTGTTGAAACCTCTGACATGAGACTGAGCGACATCTTTGATCAGCACAAATGAACTGAACTGAGCTGATGTGTGATTATTTCCAGTCTCTGCCCGTCTGTCTGTGATGTTGACATGAGCCTGTTCAGGGATTTCGTTACTTATTTATCTGTAACTGTCTGTCTGTCTGTCTCAGGTCAACTTCGGGCTCCTGCTGGCACTCTGCCAGCTGTCTCCTAGGCAACCAGATACACGAGCCACAAATAGAACTCCGAGCAGTGTATCCCTCCGCCGTGCTGCAGCCACATCCAACCACATCACACGCTTTCACATTTTGTATCCCTCCATGGCTGCAAATAAATCCCTTCACCATCGGGAAAGACTCACTCTGTGTGTGTAGTCTGAACTGTTTTTATCCTTATTTATCATCATATCACATAATGTAAAGGACTTAGATGAAATAATCCTATTTTATGTTGTGAAGATATGGAAGGTTGCATATATGTTAAGGGATGGAATAAAGCTTCAACTACAGGAATGCAGTTATTAAATTAATAAGTGTTCCTGCAAATTCACTTATGTCAGCCTGTGCAGTTATAAAGTCACAAACTATAAACAAATTTATAGGTCCACAAACGTCCGTTTTAAACAAATTTGGGGTGACTTATTTTTGCAAATTTTCTTCATGTTAATATTTTGTTGATTTCAGTAATAGCTGTTTCCATTTTTGTTTACTTTGGTGATAATTCTGTTAACTTTTTGTTGTTTTTTTTGATGATTTTAGTTGATGTTCACTCTTGATCAAAGTCTAAATCACAAACTGCAGCAATGGCCACAAGAACTGAAAATATGATTTTTTTCACTAAACTGTGCAACGTTGATGACTGGGCTGTGAACTAAAGCTGTAAAGAAATTCCAAATTCTTTGTTTCCAGCACAACAAAGATCTATACACGATAATAATTAAAACTAGCATCTGTGATTAGTGTCACCAATTCAATAGCTGACCAATGGTGAAATGTGTGTTTCCCCATTATAATTACCTAGGTCTTTACTTATGGGTAAAAACAGTTTTCTGATGTCAAGGCTGAGTAGAAATATTTTATTTATTTTGGGATTACAAACCAAATCTATGTTGTTGTATACCACAGAAAAGGAACAGCCAGGGGAGATCGTCCAATAGTTGATCTGCTACAAAGCTTCCACTTCCCAATCCAATCAAACCTTTCTGTTAGAAACACTGTCCCTGATAATAAAATACAGGACAAATAAGAATGTGTCAAGTGTTCTCGGTTGAGCTTTATTATTTAAGCATTCAGTAAGCATGGGCAAATTGTGTGAATGTGAAAATAATGGTTAAAGAAAAAGTTACATTTGTTGTCTAAATGTCTTTTTTCACTTTTTGACTAAAGAACCTATTGAGAGCACCTTAGATACTGTATACACTAGGCCAGGGGTCGGCAACCCGCGGCTCCGGAGCCGCATGCGGATCTTCAGCCCCCCTACTGTGGCTCCTTGCAGCCTTGACGAAATTTCATATAAATTAAAAAATATATACAGTATATACAGTGGACTTGTTATCCAGATTGTGAACAAAATAATGGCAGAAAGGTTAAATCAGGGGTCCCCAACCCCCGGTCCGCAGACCGGTACCGGTCCGTGGGTCAATTGGTGCCGGTCCGCACAGAAAGAACACATAACTTACATTATTTCCGTTT
>JAQQAE010010331.1:0-14150 GCA_029823295.1 Pseudamia nigra
AGACAACCATTCACACTCACATTCATACCTATGGACAATTTAGAGTGACCAATTCACCTAACCCCTATTGCATGTTTTTGGTTGTGGGAGGAAGCTGGAGAACCCACACAGACACGGGGAGAACATACAAACTTCACACAGTATGAAGTGAGGCAGTGTGTTGCTGCCATCAAAATTCAAAATGAGTTAATATTTTCCATGAAATGGTAAAATGTCTCAACATCTGATGTATTGTTTATGTTGGGATAAAGTATGGGTTTCTGAGATTTAAAAATAATTGCACTCAGTTTTTATTTACGTTTTACAAATCCCAACTTCAGTGGAATTTGGGTTGTACATTTCCACTGATTTTGAAATAAATGATGACATATTGAGGTGCTACTTCGGTATTTTACAAGATTTTATTACAAACCATGTTGGAAAGTGGTAGATTTTGTTGATTTACAGATCTTCACCCCCTTGGGTCATATCCACTACACTGAATAAAAACACTATGATGGGAACATACTCAGAATGACCAATCTAAATTAATGTCTTGACACTTAAACATAATCTCCAATATGAATTCATATTTCCATCATCACTTGGGTAAAGTTTTTGTAGTGCAGTGGTCAGTTTCAGTGGCAATACTGTTGTCAGAACATCCCTCCAATACGGCAGATTGACAAGCTTTTTATGAAACCTGGACAGTGACGTTTGACCATTTAAAAATGTATCTATGTTTTTAAATCCACAAAATGCTCCTTAGAAAAGTCAAGGAGGCGGAGTTTCCCCTGTTAAGACTGACTCTGGCTTAGGTTTGATCTGTACACTACATGGGATACATTTGAGTCGTACACCATGTCCACAGGGTGTCTTTCAGGCTTACCTCGCAAACACAGGAAAGACAAGAAGTCTTCAGTCTTGGGTCGACGTCTGGTCAGACATGTGACCATGGTGAGCCTGTGGCTGTGGTTGCATTGTGTTGACGTCACACACACTGGTGGTCCTGGTGAACAGGGGGGGGACTGGGCAAACTTTCTCTGTGCCTGCAGCCTCGGCCTGGACATAAAAACAGTTAGAAAAAGCTATTTTCTATGTGCAGTACTTTTTACATCTATAAAACCGGGTATTTTCATCAAGCTAATGGACACTTCACAGTGTGGAGACAGGAATTAAGTGATGGACTGCAGAGCTCTTAATGCTCCAAGAACGACACTGTGTATCTCATTTGGGAGAGTGGAGGGTACAACGTCACACGGGATGAGATGTGTTTAAGCACACTCCTGATCACGTTATGAAATGAATTTGACCTTGAATTTCACCAGCTGATTATGGCTGTCACATGTGCATGTTGTATATTTCACATTTTTAACACTGAATAATGCTAATTCTGCCCTGTGTACATCATAAAAAGGGCAAAATTATCATACACATGCAACCATTATTGTAAGTCTGCCAGGTTCAGATGACTTCTAAACACTGAAAACAATGACATCCCAAATAATACGATAATGGCCAATACTTTGTAGTTTGACAAAATAAACCATTAAAAAAACCTCTACACAAATAAAGATTCAGCTCTGGAGGTACTTCACACCTTGTTGTTCTTCGCTATAAAACATTGAGAAAGGATGTTAAAAGTCCAGCCTTATCTTTTTACACATTTCAGAATGATCATAATAAATATTATAAGTACTGGACTTGAAATCATTTAGATCACTGTCCACCACAGCACTGACCTCTTACTGGTGGGGTCGTCCTTGTCACAGAGGATGGCAGCGGGGCGACGCTGCTGACACCGGCTTTTTAAAGGTGTGCTCCAGCTCTGACACTTGCGGAACCTTTTCTCCAGGTATCCTTAAAGGAAAACAGCTAGAGTCAGTAACCACACATTTTACAGATCATGTTAAACCCAAAAAAAAAAAAACACTGACAGTCAATGAAAATGTTCATGCAAAGTGTTGTTTGTTCTTAAAAGAGGGTGGTGGGGAGTTCTATTTATTTTTTTGGATGCCAGAGTGTAGGAATGCTTGTTTAGTTGGTGTATTGTGCTGTTGACACACTTCACTACACATGGACCAGGTGCCATTCCAACAATACACAAAGGGTGTGTACAGATTTTAGGGAGTGGCTTACAAACCCTATAAAAAGTCATGAAAAAGGCACCTTTTTCATTTGTTCGAGCCAGAATGCTGTGACTTTCAAGGGATGGACATTTCAGGGTCCTGGGTGCGGTGCAGGCTGGTTTGACTTTGCCGCAACACCACTGGTTCTGCGAACAACAGACCATATCCTGGTCGGGAAAGGGTTATGTCACTAAATCAGGACCGCTACATCAGGATCCAGCGCCTGAGGGACTGCTTTTGCCCCACCAGCCACACAGCACGTGACACCCGGAAGGCATAACCCCTGCATCAGTAGCCCAACTGTATGAAGCATTCGTCAGAGGATTAACACTTGCACTGAAGCAAATGGGGGGTCATACCCACTGACTCTTGTCATTTTATCTTTTGTACTAACTGTTTTGTTGGGTTAAAATTGGAAAGAAGAATTTATTCTTGACAACTTGTTTTGCCCCCCCCCCTTGCATTGTCACCTTATCGTGCCTGAGTGAGCCTAGGAGCTATGTTGTCAGGGGTAATTGGCCCCTGGTAGGGTCTCCCAAGACAAATTGGTCCTATTTATGAGATGCCATAAATTGGGACAGGTCAGAATAAAGGCCCCTTTATACTCTACGTGTGTTGTGTATCAAACGTTGTCAAACGTTGCTGGCATTTATACTCCAATACATGCAGTACTTTACGTGGCCTTGGATGTACACAATACATCCACTAGCGGGCAGTGTGGAGTTCAGACTGTTCTCTAGTGTGGAGTTAGGTAGTATTTTCAGAGAGAAATCCAAAGCAAAAATTTTTTTCTCATGAGTCTTTATGTGTCAGACATTTTATTTGTTCCCTCTAATAAGTGATCTGGTCATTCTTTTTGCTCGGTTATTAAGCTATTACAACAAATAATGCGACAAATGACTGCCGTGCTGGGGTTTGATTACGTGTTGTTATGGTAACAGGATGGACCGAGTCGGACCTTCGTATATTGTATTTGTTCATTTTGGACATACTTTTTACCTGAGGTATCCACAACTGCAGTTGAGTGTAAGTGTTTACACTAACAAAATTGTAATATGACTTTAACACTGCTTTGTGAAGTTACTTAGCTTCCCCTACGTCGTACACCGTTCGTATGAATATGGTTGCATCCCGTTTTTGCCTCCAGGATGTCACTAATATATACAGTCTATGGCACGGACTGTCCTAAGAAAGTTGAGCCATTTCTGTTAATCTTTCGGTGTTTTAGGTTGCGATCTGTTCTTCTATTCTTTCGTGAGCTGTACTGCGCTAGAGCGCCCCCACAGTTTCCGGCAGCACTGCTCTCTTTCCTACATTAACGATGGATCTATAAGCCCCTCCAAAATGGACTAAATTTTAACGTAATGCACGCTGAGACCAGAGGGAACGCCCCCTCCGCATCCGTATGCAGATTTAACGTAGAGTATAAATGGGCCTTACGAGTGATTCAGAAGACCCTATGCATTCTTGTGGGCCCACCACCTGCAGGAAGGGTCGTAAGGGTCCAGTGCTGTGTGGTTTGGATGGCAGCCAAAGGAAGGGACCTTGGTGGTCCAATCCCCAGTTGCCAAAACTAGCGCCGACTGAGAGGAGGTCCTAGGGCAGATCCAGGACATACTAGAAGAAAAGGCGTTTCAGCTGACCAGGGAATGCCTGGGGGACCCCCTGGAGGAGGTGGCTGGGGGAGGGAAGTCTGGGCTTCTCTGTTTAGGCTGCTGCCCCTGCAACCCTGACCAGAATAAGCCAAAGATAATGAATGGATGGAATTTGTTTTGTTATTGCCTGGTTTCACAGAAATTGCAGGGCCTGTTCAGGTTTTGAATCCATGCAGAAAAAAACTTTCTACTGTCCAAGTCATGACCTGAAAGTTTTCATTGGCTGTCAGTATATACATATATATTCATATATCATACTCCTGGGACACAGACGTCAAGCAATCCATTATAAACTACCATAACATCATGATGGAACACATAACGTGACAGGTACAAATAGAAAAAGACCAGTGATGTGGCTGACCATCGAGGGCTGCAGGTGCCTGGGACCTCAACGTTCGGGCTGGAACCACTGCTCGAAGCGGCGTCTGGACGATAGCCGAGCTGCAGCTACTTTTCACACAGTGTTTTTGTGGAGAACTGTGTGCATGTTGTGCAGGTTCGATATATTTCGAATTGAGCAGCAGCACTGTATTGAGTGTTTTATGCGAGCGCAGTGTCCTGGTGGATACAGAGTTCTTCCGGAATGTGTGTGAGTCTTCTTGGAGGTGCGTAGGCTGTGCACCACTCATACTTTTCCCTGTACATAATGCTGATTGTGTTTTTGTGTCCTGCAGCAGGCCAGTGCCTTTACTTTTTGATGCATGCGAGTCCTGAGACGCATTTTTTTGCAGTTTATTGGTGTGTTCATGAGGGGGGGCCTGTTTGGAAACTCGGGTGTTTTGTAGACTTTGTGTACTTTTCTGCGTGGGTCTGTTCAGTTTGTTGTGTGTGACTCTTCGTTGTGCCGCGTGAACACGCCGTCTCAGGTGTGTGTTCTTCTGTGCGTGTGTGTTTCGGGCTCGGTGTGCGACTCTCTGCTGTGGCGCGGGTACACGCTGTCTGACGCGTGTGTTTTTCGGTGCATGCGCGCTCGGCAGAGTCTTTCGCTGCTTCTCTGCGGTACTTTTGGCTGGACACTTGTGTTTGTGTCCACGTGTGTAGATGTGTGAGTGTTTGTGCGTGGCACGATGTGTGTCTCTGAATTCCCTGAGGGAGAGGAAAAGGACTTTGCGGACCAGACGTTCCTCACACCACGGCATTCCATCACTGATGTCCTGCAGAGTCACACGCACAGAACGGCTGAGGAAGCGTGTTCTTCAAGTCAAACACATTTCATTTAAAATTACACACAATCATACTGCATGCTAAAATGGGAAATTAAAATGAAGCACTTTTGAATATCACTTGAAAATGATGGAACAATGGTGGGCACATTGTGCACTACACTGGACAGGACCAACGAGACAGTAAATTTATAGTCATTAAAAAAAATTTAAGCAACAACTAATGCAAAATTCAATAATTCTGTGAGCATTTTGACTCAAAATGACAAAAAAAAAAAATCAGGAAAAACTAGCAACAAAGAAGCAAAAGGAACAAAATAGCAAAATCGATAAAAATGAACAAAATCAGACGCAAAATGAACAAAAGAATCAAGACAATAAAAAGTGAACAAAAAATGAACAAATCCATCAAGAAAATGAACCAAATTAGAGGCAAAAATTTAAAAAATGAATAAAATAAACCAAACAGTCAAGAAAACGCTTTAAAAAAAAACACAAAAGCAGCAAAAAACTACATTTTCAAATTGTGTGGTTAAGTCATAATATTTCTTACACATTCCCAAGTTGTAACTAAAGTGTAATTCTGATGTATTTCACTAAATAGACCTGCATGGCTCAAAATAAGTGGCATTATTTTACAGTGTTTGGAACGTACCACAGGGCTTAAAGGGTTAAGGTCGTCCGTTTGACATAATACACATCTGCTGCACGTTTAATGATCTAAGGCTTCTCATATTCAGAAGAAATCATGCAAATGAGCCAAATGTTGACATGCCGATGCTTTTTTCCACATCTAGCTCGTTTTGGTCATCATATTTCCAGTGTCGAAACAGAAAATCAGGAAATGTCACTTACATATTTTTTCTTGATGATATTCCGCTTGGGTCTGTCTGTGCTCATCTTGCCAAGCTGACACAAACGTCCACATTAATTATTCAAGCATTTGCTCCTTTTATCCCTTATCTTCAGCGAATGTGGAGCAATCACATCCACCGTGCTGTCCTGAAACAGAAGAGCCCTTGTAACTGGTTCCCATTCACTTATTAAGGTGGAATCTGGTTCACTACGGGTCTTCAATTGATCCTGACAACTGTATGTATTTATACTGATCACAACACAGATTACATGAAATGTAATGTTTTCAATGCTGATCTGTGCCACATGTCACTCCAGCTTGATATTCATAACAGCTCTGCACTGGGGGAATCTGGGCAATTGTAACAAAGAGTATAAAATAATGCACTAATCACATAAAAATATACTCATACTGTACATCAAATTAGACAGGAGAACCTCTGCTACAAGCACATAAAGTCATATTTACACACATCAACACAACTCCAACGCCAACATCAAATATCAAAATCCTAAAAAAGAGGTTGGGACTTACAAGGTTAAATAAAGAGGTTTAACTGAGCTGAATATGAAATATGCACAGGAGTAAAATGTATCATGCACGTGAATGAAGCAAAAAATGATTTAAAAAAAAAATCACTGTAAAACACTGCACAGTGACTGCCTTCCAATACTTACTTCCTTTTACTTAGAAGTTCAGAATGCCCAACTTTTACTTTGACAGAGCAGGAGAGGAATTTCAAGTGTGGTTATAGTATTTATTGTGTTCTGTTAAATTAATTTAAACAGTGATCCTTCCGATTTGGCGTTGACATGATCAGTCTGTGGTTGTGCTGACAGGTTGTGGATGATGGACGGCCAGGGTGCTTTGACAGCAAAACAAGTATATACCTGGACAGTTAAATGCAAGGACAAAGCGTGGAAGGAAAAGGTGAACCAGCAACAGGGACGACCAAGCCTGGAGAAGATCATCAGGCAAAGGAGTTTCACAAGGAGTGGATGGAGGCTGGAGTCAGAGCATCTGGAGCCAAATGCAGGGACATGCCCAGGAAATGGACAAGCAGTGTCCCATTACTAGTGTGAAATCACTCCTGAACCAGACAGGTCAGAACTGTCTCATTTGAATTAAAAAGAAGAAGAACTGGACCATTACTCAGTGTCCCAAGTCTCTGTTCAGATGAAGGTAAATGTTCACATTTCATTTGTAAAATGTGTCCACAGTCAGTGATGGTATAGGGGTGTCATGTCACCTACTCGTGTCAGTCCATGGTGTTTTATCGAGTCCAAAGTCAACACAGCCAGGTGTGGGCACTCCAGGCCTTGAGGGCTGGCGTCCTGCTTGGTTTCCAACTGTCTCTGCAATACCCACTGTGTCTTCTAGCTTCTGACTGACTGAACACGCCTGATCCAGGTCATCCACAGTCGGGAGGGCAGAGACAGTTGGAAAACATGCAGGACACCAACCCTTGAGGCCTGGAGTTACCCGCCCTATTTTTCAGACACTTCATGTGCTCATCTGCTGACAGGCTTTATGCAGACACTGATCTCCTTTAGCAACAGGACTTGACACCTGTCCACAGTGACAACACATTGGCGACTGCTTCACAGGGTTGTTGGGTTTGATTGGCGTGTGAACAGAACCCTGTAGAGAATCTATGAGGTGCTGTCAAGAGGAAGATGAGAGACACCAGAACCCTGACACAGATGCACTGAAGGCAGCAACCAAAGACACCTGAGCAGAACCACAGACTGATCACCTCCACAACACGACGCACCGATGCTGTAATCTATACAAAAGGAGCCTCAACCAAAGTACTGAGTGCTTAAATAACATACTTTTCTGTATTATAAATCCTTTATTACATTTTATCGATCATCTCAAAATACTCTAATAATTTGACACACTGATTTTTTTTTAAATTCACTTAAACCGCAAGCCACAGTGATGAAAATTAAAAGCCTCATAAAACATATGAACCTGTTTTATGAGGCTTAATGAAGTTTTCCATGATATTCAAATACTGTATTATAGATTGGAGTCAGGTGTCAGCACTGGACACGTACACCGCCTGGCCAAAAGAAGTCACCACTTGGCAAATAAGCAAATAGGTAAGAGCCTCCCATTGGATAATGACTGTGTGGGTGATTATGTTTCACCTAGAAACAAGTTATTTAACCCTAAATGATCCAGTGAGTAGCTTCTCATTTCTTAAACAACCATGTCAAAAGACGCATCCTATGGTTGTCTGTTTCAGAAGAGTCAAATTATTGGCATCAAGCAAAGAAAACATCTGAGGAGATTGATGAAACTAATAGAACTGGGTTAAGAACTGTCCAACACAGTATTAAAAACTGGAAGGATAGTAGGGAACCATCATCTTTGAGGATGAAATCTGGTCGGAAAAAAAAATCCTGATTGATCGTGATTGGTGATCACCTAAACGTTTGGTGAAATCAAATTGTAAAAAAATAGATAAATTAAAAAAAAAAAATCAACAGTAGAACTCAGGGCTATGTTTAATAGTGACACTAAGAGCACTCCCACACAATGTGAAGGAACTCAAAGGATTGGGAATAAACAGCTGTGTAGCCTTAAGAAAACCACTTATTACTGAGGCTAATTGGAAAAAAGGCTTCAGTTTGCTAGAGGGTATAATGATTGGACTCTGGAGCAATGGAAGAAGGTCATGTGGTCTGATAAGTCCAGATTTACACTGTTCCAGAGTGAAGGGGCATCAGGGTAAGAAGACAGGTGGATGAAGTGATCACCATGCCTAGTGTCTACTGTACAGACCTGTGGGGGCAGTGTTATGATCTGGGGTTGCTGCAGTTGATCAGGTCTAGGTTCAGTAATGTTATGTAACAAACAATGTGGGCAACTGACTACCTGAATGACCAGGTTATTACATCAAAGGATTTTTTCTTCACTGTTGGCACGGGAATGTTTCAAGATGACAATGCTAAGATTCATCAGGCTTGAGCATGAGGCATCATTTTCACACAAGGATTGGCCATCAAAGAGTCCACACCTTCAGCCCATTGAGAATGTTTGGGATACAAGATCTTGGTGAAAAATTAATGGATGGAATTAAATATTATGACACCGCAGCAGCTAATCGAAACAATGCCACAGCGAACGCGTGCCATAATCAAAGCTAAAGGCCTCCAATGAAATATTACAGTGTGACTTTTTTGGCCAAGTAGTGTATCTCATGCCTCCATTGGATCAGATCAGTGTGTCCCTGTTGACATGAGCAAACAGCTTCAAGCAGATATTGTAGTGATGATCCTAGTCCTCACAGCAGATGATTTAATGCAGCTCTGTGTGACTCCAGCAGGTGCAGACACCTTCAGCCTACTCCCATTACATTTAAACCCAGTACTCGAGTACACCGCGCCATTCAGTGTGATTAGCATCATGTCGGCGTGTTTGTGTTCTCGCATTATGTTTTATTCGCGTCCTACTAAACAAAGCTTCGAGGATTCCCAGTCAACCAGCCTGAACACAGGCCTGGATCCGGCGCAGACACATGCACCAGTAACATTTAAATGGTACTTGTGTCTTTCTGTGAGCAGGCCCACAAAGGAGTGCGGCTCAGTGTGGATGGTCACTGACATTTGGGTCCGGAACGACGCGGACTGGCCTTTAAAGCAGCCGTACTGAACATGGCTCATGTCTTCATTGTGGACATTGGGTTTAGTGTCTGTCTCTAAAGAAGAATGAAAGAATAATGAGCACGTACCCGCAGCAGGGTTACTGGCCTATATCACGCGTATCCCTGCGCGCAGAGCCATGTAGACTATTACCAGCCCCGGTGTCGGCGGCTCACAGAGGAGGCTCCTCCGGCTTCAGCGAGCATCAATCCGCCTTCACTGACACGGTGGAGTCGGTCGGCACCTGCACGGCTGTTCGGCGGAGGAGACACGGCCACCGCGGCCATACGAACCGCCTTCTCTCACAGGGACGGCGGCTTCGGTATGAGTGCGCGCCTATTATTTTAACTGTGGTCGGCTCATGGTTTCCACGGAGGTTATTCTGCGCTCACCATGTGACCCGGAAACCGGTCACCTTCCGTGATCACCGAGGTTCACGCTCCTGTCGATGAAGTCAAAAACACGCCAGCTGCAGTCTCCATCACTCCCACTGTCTGCTTCGTGGGATCATGTTGAAGTCATTGCGGCTATTACAGCGTTTTACTGCCGTGAAAAGAAGCCTGCCCTTCTATTGTATTCATTACGGTACAGGTGCTGCGAGTGGCCAAAAAGCACAAACGCAACGAGCTTATTTCCTGCAAGGTTCTCGGACTGAATAGTTGTCCAGAACTGATTTTTTATTTTATCTGTTCACGTCATTTTAAAAATATATAGTCAGTATCAGATTCCAGTGCGAGAATTCATGATCACAAACTGACAACAGTAGTCATATACAATACATACAGTCAAAATTATCGAGAAAATGAATACGAATGAACAAAACATTAAGAAAATAAATAAAACTGATCAAGAAAATGAGTAAAAATGAACAAAATAATCAAGAAAATGAGTAAAATGGACAAAATGATCAAGAAAATTAGTAAAAATGAACAAAATAATCAAGAAAATGAATAAAAATCAACAAACTAATCAACAAAATGAGTTAAAATGAAGAGACAGAGGAGTGACTGCAGAGGAGCATGTTATTTTATTCCCCCCGATTTCAGCCCCTGCAGGTTGGACTGTGTTACTTCTACTGCCACAAGGCAAGTTTAGTTGTATTGCACTAATCATACACAGGGCAACTCCAAGTGCTTTACAAAAGGTATAGAAATACATTAAGAAAATCACAGAATAAAAGAAAGACATTAATTAAATTATTTTTGAATTTTTATTTATTTATTTACTTACTTATTTATTTGTTTATTCGAACCAAAATTTAAAACAAAGGAAAATACAAATCATGAACAATAATCAGTCTTTTTAAAGTTCGAAAAGGGCTAAGGAAGAAGTGAGAAACTTACCTAATCCCAACCCTTTTACCAAATTTCGAGATCAGTAACTCAAAGTTCAAGCTTTCGCAGCCTCTCATAACAATATTCGACATTAACAACATTTCATTTAAATGTTCAACACAACACATCTCGCTGTAATACATAATAAAATAATAACAAAATAATAAAATCCTTTGCATCAAAGACAAAATATTCAGTGCCTTAACTTGTGTCAAGAAAAAAAAAAATCATACAATTCTCTGAGTCAGTCAGCTACTTGTCACTGCATTTAGTTATATTTATTCTAAATTCACATATTGAAAACTGACAGGTATGCAGGGATGAGGGTATATTGAGCCTGGATGTCATTCATTAAATCAGGGTGACCAAGTGTTAAGGGGAATGACACAGAAGACCTGATGATACCATGACACAGATACAGGATATGGAAAGGATCCAGAATGTAGCCTAACTCCTCCATGATGCTTTCTGCACAGAGGGAGTGCTTTGGTCCATGACTGCACAGCGCTGTTGGTAGATGACGGTGTTCAAAACCTAGTCTAATCCTCCAATATCACTGCCACACTTTAAAGAAGAGGTGAAGCAAAAAAAAAAAAAAAAAGTTAAATATGATCCTGGCTCAACTTTTTGAAATATTTTGCTGGCATGAAATTCAAAATGAGGATTTCATTTTCAAAAATCAAATACATTTCTCAGATTTGGCATTTGATATGTTGTCTTTGATAAGTTATGACATTCTGTTTATATGATGTTCCGACTGTTTTGGAAAGAGGGTTGTAGACTGGAAATGAAACAGTACAGTTTGGTTCAATTACTTAAAGTCATATGTTTGCTGTTTTCATTCATCAGTCCTTATGGCTTTGTCAAATAAAGGGTAAACAAACAGCACATAATCGTGGATGTTTTTCTGTCACTCAGAGTATGAGTTGACTTAAGTTGGGTTTATCTGCTCACCGCATTAAGGCGTGTGTTGTTGTCGCTCTGTGGTGCTGATTTTATCAGACAAAAATGCTGCTTTTTGTTCTGCAGATAGGTTCCTACAGTGATGTCAGTGGTCTCAGTCGTCCACAGCGGTAATTGCTTCAAAGCACACTTGCTGTGGTTTGTTTGTCAAAACACACTGCATCCAGGAGATTCTCCCGACACATGCTCAATCACAGACAGGGGTGAAATCATGTGGACTTTTTCAAAATATAAACTGAGACATATGTGGACCAGATGTGCTTACACAGACACTGATGAAATGACTACAAATGACTGTCTTTTATAGCAAAGAAATTAATGGGAACTGTCACAAAACACTGCAGCACTAACCTGTTTTTTTAGGATTTATTTTATTTCTTGTGTGGATCAGTCCATTTAAGGAGCACCAGACTGTTTTTAGTATGCACAATGCTGCAAACATAACTCAGAAATCAGGTGGACAGAAGCACAACTCACAATAAATATGTCTGTAGCGCCGTGTCTACTGGAAATGCAAATATTATGTAAATAACCCTAGATAAAATGCCAGCAACCTGTGTTTTTAGGTTATTAATTCAGTGTTTTGCCTGCAGGTAAGGTAAGAAAAATCAATAAATAACTATCCTAACCAGAACATAATTACAAAAAGGAAACATGACTAAGTATGAGGGCACTCTGTGGAATAGATAATACTTCCAAGGCCCCACAAACAATGTTAAAAAACGCTGAAGGAAATTCTCATTTGTTCCAAAATGTGATGTGTTTGTCTTTGGCCCGTGTACTACCTACTCCACCACCAACACGTTACATAGAAAACACGTGTAGGCATGGTGAAAACCAAAGGCTGGAAATGGTACCGAAACCTGCAACTCCTTAGAATGTAGAGTTGAGACCACCTCCAAAAACGGGCCATTCCTCATTTTAAAATGTAAAACCTTATAGTGGAAATACACGTTGACAAGCTAGTACAAAACACTGTTAGCATCTCTATATTTATGACAACTGTGTATGGATGCATTTTCACACAACTTGTCTGTGTGAAGGTAAACTGTGTCACATTCCTCACTTGACAATGTATCCTAACAAGTAGCAGACGGAATAGAGAAAGCATGTAGCTTCAGTTATTGGGTTATAGGTTATGCTGAACTAGATATACAGTAGATAAGAGTTTACAGCAACATGTGCTGCCAAGTGGGGCTGGATGATGTAACAAATATACTCAATGTATCATGGCTGACTCTGAGCTCAATGACTATATCGCCGACATCAGGATATAGTCATGTCATAATAATAATAATAATAGAATGGATTTGTATACTGTAGCTTTTTAAGTCTCCTTCCAAAAGCACTTACACTGAATCCATTATTCATTCACTCCTGGTGGTGGTGAACTACATCTGTAGCCACAGCTGAGAGAAAAGTGGCTTCCAATTTGTGCCAACGGCCTCTCATACAACCACCTGCAAACATTCACATTCATACGAGGCAAGGTAGGTGAGGTGTCTTGCCCAAGGAAACAGCGATAATGACTGGGATGGTGCGGGATTTGAACCTCCAACCCACTAATTATTGCATGATCCGCTGTACCAGCTGAGCCACTACTGTATGTACCGGTAGTCTGATAAAGCCGCTGCACAGTTTCGCTTCTTTCTCCCAGGGGGCTGCACTCTCTCTCTCTCTCTTTATGATGTAGCATTAATGTGGCTATTCGTTCTGCTATGGCGTGCAAGACAGGAACTAGTTTACAGCATGGTTTACAGCTATTTGTCGAGTTACAAATGGGTGCTCTCTCCTTCTGGATTGAACTGTCGAAGTGAGACCAGAGGGGAAACATGGAAGAGTGGATTGTACAGGCAAACTGAGACCTGCTGCAAATACAGTCATACATATTGTATATAGTGGTATTGGTAAAGTACTGTATATCACTATCATTTTTTCCCCCTCTCCTATATTGCCCAGCTCTACTGCCAAGTAGCCTGTTTCAGGTAAGGCCTTAGTTTCAAAAAGACATATTTGAAACTAAGGCCAAACAATTGTGGCGACCCCTGTCTGCTGACAGGAGCATCTCGTTTGGTTAAACGGCTGATCGTGGCAGTGGTGGCCAACGAGTGCAAAATGGGCTACGTCTGGGTCTAGTGTTTCCACAGGATAAAAACTGATTTGCTTTCTCATTCTCCCTCTCTCCTTTCTCCAGGTGCACAGTCTCCCTGGTATCGCGGTATTATTTCATACAACACTTTGCACACACCACGATACTCACTCAATCAATCAATCAATCAATCAATCAATCAATCAATCAATCTTTGTATAGCGCCAATCATAATCGCCGATTATCTCCAGGCGCTTCACAATTCAAGGCCGAAATCTCATGACTATACAGAGAGTAAACCAACAGAACCACCGAGAGCAAGCCAA
>JAQQAE010010332.1:0-14150 GCA_029823295.1 Pseudamia nigra
TATGGCTCTCACAGAATTACATTTAAAAATATGTGGTGTTTATGGCTCTCTAAGCCAAAAAGGTTCCCGACCCCTGCCTTAAATCCTTTAATTCTATTCTGTGAAATCTCCAAACTCTTCCTGATTCCTCTGTGAAGAATGTGATGTTAGACAGCTGAATAATTTTGTCATTAATGACAAACTTGCGAACCATGGTCCATCTTTACTCCTGAAGGACTAAACATCTTCTTGGATGCTTCTTTTAGACCAAATCTTGTTTAAAATCATATTTTCCCATCAGCTGTTTTGAATCACACCATTTTTAATTCATTTAGGATAAAATTGTCCCTGGCTTTTTTGGAATTTGTTGCAGAACAAAAATTGAGGAATGGTTGAATATTTTCAAATAAAATCAATGTATACTTTATTTTTTAATTTGATTTTTTGCAACTGGTGGAACTTTTTCTGGAGTTGTATCACTAGAATGATTGTTATCATTTACTTGTCAGACCTATGGAATATTTATACAGCACTGACCCTTGTATGTAACTAACCTACACACTGTATGCCCATCAGATTAAAACTGTGTTGTGTCCTTATGGCTTTAAAGCTGTTGTCCTCTTTGCCAATCATCTTTGCGTTCTTACTAAATCCTGATGTTGTGTTTTGTTTGCAGCCTGGTGTGGTTAAACCAACAGGACACTCGGCAGACTCTGCTTCCTGTCCTGGATATGAAACCAAACCGCTTTATGCTCCAACAACAAACTGTATGAAGTTTGTCTGTGTTTGGCCTGAGGCATCTAAACTAACGTGAAGACTCTTCGGTGTGGCCCCACCCACTTCCTGTAGAGGCACTCAGTGATCTGTGTGGTCTGAGGTGTGTTGTTTTAACAGAGGAGGGGGAGTAGAAGAGGCAAATGGTGAAGTGAGTCAGTGAAGAAACAACAGGGCTGACATGGAGGATCATGTCTCCTGCTCCATCTGTTCAGTGTCATGGTATTTACAGTTTGCTACATGGGACTTGGAGGCCACATGGAATGTACAGTTCGGTCTAACAGAGTCTGGTTCTTTGTGATTTGTCATAATTTGCCACAGTCTGTTTGTCTGTTTCATCATGTTACACTATATGGACAAAATTTTTGGGAAATCTGACTGACGGACTTACAGGACTTTGACATGTCTTCAAAACCCACTGGAGTCCTCATGATATCTGAGCATATTTATGGACTACAAAATGATCAAAAATGAACAAAATAATGAACAAAGGTCAATAAAACTGACAAATAAACAAAAAGCAAATAAAAACTCACAAAACGAATGAAACCACAAAAACATCACACAAAACAAAACCACACAACAAAACCAACAAAATGATCAAAAATGAACAGAAATAATGAAGAAAATATTGAAGTTACCAGTGAAGAAATATTAGACAAATTAATTTTAAAAATCTGAACAAAACAAGCAAAAAATGTGGCAAGCAAAACCAATGAAACAAACACAAATTGACATAACTGAACAAAAACATAAAATGGAAAAAAATGTGTACTGTGGTGTTCACCCATTTTGGACAGTTAATATGTCTGACACGGCCTTCTGTTTTCTTCATATTTTTTTCTTGACTATTTTGTTCATTGTCTTTTTTGTTGATTGACCAGTTAATTCTATTCATTATAATGTCCATTTTATTCAATGATTTATTGTTTATGACCAACAGTTCAGATATGAAGATGATTCCTCAGCAGTTGTAAAGACTTGGCCATGGTCTTGTAGATGCAGCCATCTATACTTTTGTCCATATAGTGTATGTTGATTAAGGCTGTAAACTGTAATGATAGTTACTGTGATGTACAGAAAAAAGGTTTTGGTCGCTTTGGTTTGCTGTCTTGTCTTATCTTATTATCAGGTTTATATTGATCATACACAACAATGAATAAACCCAATGCTGAAGTCAGTTTGGTAGTAGAACTTCAAGTCCCCACCACAGAAACTCTGTGTACAGTAGAAACACATAAAAATCAGATATAAATGTCTTCAACAAATAAAAATCCAAATTTAGCATGATATAATGTACTGTGATGACCAGGTAGAACAATCAATAGTGATACAGTATGTGCTGAATGAAACCTAGTTTAATTCAGTTCAAATGTATTTGTGCAGCGCCAATTATAATCCAAGATTATCTAAACCTCTAAAGACCATATGGAGAGCAAACACAGAACCTCTGAGAGCAAACCTAGGGCAACAGCTGGGAAGGAGGGCTAAGGGGTAGAAAATGGATGGACACATTTTGTCCTCAATAATACAGCAAATGTTTGTTTGTCAGATGCTGTGAAGATTCAGGACCCATTCAATATTCCAATGTTCAGACATTAGGGCTTGTGGTGCTTATTTTTTCCATTTTTCAAATTTAGGCTAGAGTACACATGTCAGTATGTGATGATTCCAGATGCTCACGTGAACAGGTAAATAAACTCCTCCTGTTCCCCGAGTGACTAACACACCAAATAACATGTACTCCTACATCTTCAGAGCAACATAAAGATATAGTCTTGTCATAGAAGTTGAAGCTTTTGAGAAACTTTGGGGGTTTGAGCCACAGAAGATCCCCATCCAGCCGAGTGTTCCTTTAATGTCTACTTTAAATATGATACCATGTTAGCTTTGCCAGCAACATGAAATAATTCATCTTCTGTCTACTGAGCGGATAGTGTCAGATGTCATGATAATAAGGTCTAAATAAAACAATAATACTCAATAATATCATGCTTTCACTTCAATTATTTGATTATAATTATCCTTTTTTTCTACTTCAGGTAGATTTGTGTTGTGAAATTTTGTCACTATGCTCGAGTTCAGATCTGTGTGACAATATCTACATAGAAGTGTGAGTGTGTCTGTTCAAACCTGGCGTTACAGGTTATGTATCGCACCTGATTACTTCTGACTGGGTCTGTCTTTTCTCAATGGATTGGCAATTAAACCATCCCCTCTAGAGTCCATAATGTAGTGCTTACATTCATTTCACACTGAACAGACTGACAGTAATATTTCTTTGTTAATTTAACACACTATCCTGCTCGGGGGCTATTTAAAGGCAACAAGCAGCTTTTAAATGATGAAATTAAATAGTCTGACTCATCATGTACTTAAACACACTTATTAATTTCTATTAATTTATGTGACCTGTAGATAATACTACTTGTTTCCAAATGGAGAAAAAAATAGCAGTAGGAGGAACAACAGCACATGCGAGATGTTTTAGAGACCAAGTCAGAGAGGCTAGATTGAGATGGTTTAGATATGTACAGAAGAGGGATAGTGACTATGTCAGTAATAGGATGCTGAGGTTGGAACTGCCAGGCAGAAGGCCTAGAGGCAGACCAAAAAGTTGATTTATGGATGGGGTGAAAGAGGGCATGAAGTTAGATGGTGTGAGAGAAGAAGATGCAGGGGATAGGATGAGATGGAGGCAGATAATTTGCTGTGGCGACCCCTGAAGAGAACAATCGAAAGGAAAAGAAGAAGAAGAAGGAGCAACAGCACATACTGAAGCATTTCTAATCTATGTTTGTGCACTTCTCGGGCATTTACCTCGTCTTTAAAGCACTTTATTATGACGGCGTACATGTGCTAGACATGACATGTCTGCTGTGCTGACCTGCAAAGTCAGAATAGATCCACTGAGACAGGCCTCAAATAAATCAGTGTTCTACTGACTGTGGGTCTGAGAAATGTCATTTTAATATCAGATCATTGAGAAGATATGACATATGAAAAATGGGTCCAATAATTTCATGGGTGATTTTGGAATGAAATCAGTACTGTACTTGTGTTGTACTCATTTCTCCCATTGGGATGAATGAGAGACTCTGCTTCTAGTCTCTAAAGAGGCAGGGCCACTGAGAATCAATTTGACACTGAACCGTATTGTTTTGACTGCTTCGGGAGCTGTTGTCTGCAACGTGAATGTGCGCATCAGTAGAGGGTTGTCCTACTTCAGATGAGGCAGCAGTCGCCATGACTGAGCCTCAAGATAAATGCATGTGTACTGTCAGTGTCCACTGAAGGCTGAATCCAAAAGTGAGCCATTCCCCATAGAGTCCCATGTTAAAATGCAGAAATAAACAGGTTTACATCCTGATACAAACAAGAGGTTTGATCTCTATGATTTACTTCCACCTCTGTGAACACTGTACAGGGGAATATATACAATATATAACTCACCTGTTTAGATGATCAAGAGGATCGTGTTTACTCATAATTAAGGACATCTGTGCTTTGATTGACAGGTGTGTCCAAGCTAGAGGTCTTCACTGTTTCATTTAATCCACCTCATGTCCTTCACACTTCATGTTTAAACCCAATTCTGGGACAGAGTGATACGAAGAGGGACCCAGCGGCTCCTTATTTGAGCATCACTTGGCATCAAGCAAAGGGTGTGGACATCTTTAATATAAAGTCTATTTTTGGTTTGTACACTGTTCCACTGTTTGTCAGATGTGAGTCATTTTCTGACAGTGAAGAATAGTTTAAAATTTAGTAAAAAGTTTTAAAATTGGTATAAATATTAACCTTTGTCATAATAATCAGGGGGTAAGTACAGATTATTTTCATTGTCTTCAAATATCTGGTTTGCTCACAACTCAAAGATATTGCCATAGAAAGCAAAAAAACAGAAAACATTCGCATTTAAGAAGCTGCAGTGAGATAATCTTGACTTTCACTGATTTTTTTTTTACAATGACCAATTTTTTATTTGTTTAAATGGTGATTATTTTATTTATTTATCTCCTTTTCTATTTTTGTTATTTCCGTTGAGTTATACAGTATTTAAAGTTCAACGATGACAATGGGTAAATGATGTTAAATGATTCTTAAACAATAGTTCATTTGTTAACTACATTCACAGGCTCAGTGAAGTAATAGCGGCAAACTAAACACTGACCAAAATAAATGTGATTTATGATTTTCGCTGCAGTCAAGCAGGTCTTTACACTGAATGTAAACACTCCAATCTGGATTAGCAGTCACATGACCTGTGGAATGCGTGTGTGTGTGGGGGGGTTGATGAAAGGCTTATCTGTGCTGGTTGTTAATTGACTCACATTCCAGTCTCTCCACATATTCAGAGACAATTCAACATCTGTGAAGTGATCAGATCAAGCCTCTAGCAGCGTCTCACACACTCATACACACACACGCACACACAGACACACACACACAACAATACAGCACACACACCAGTAGTACAACGCACTGCTTCACCACAAAACCACAAACTAATCCCCCAGAGTCTGAAAACTGCAACTCTGAAACCAAACCTACAGCGAAAGGCACAGACGACTGACTCTGCAAGAGCTGCAGATGAAGCAACACATTTAGGTTTATTTATCAATTAAACCATCAATTAGATTATCTGGGTCAGCAAGACCAGTTAGTATAATCCTCATTATTAAAACATAACAACATCCTTAAATAGTTCAAATTACAGGGGTAAATAGATCAAGGTTAAAGTTTAAACACTGGAGAATTGTAAATAAAGTGAATTATATCAGTTTAAGTTACAGACAAAGCATATAGAGAAGAAAACACTGTAGCAAAGAGAAAATTATCAAATGGTATTCTCTGTAAAAGATTAAAAAATTCCAAAACATAAAGATGCTTTCTTTGAAAAATCACTGAAATGAAATAGTAGCTATTGAATTATTAAATCTGCTGAGCATATTTGTAATACGAAATAAAACTACTCCAACTGGTTTATGAGTAAAATAACAATGTAGCATTTTTCTGCTTCAAAAATTACATTTTCAAGATCAAACCTTTGTCACCACATTACTTTAAAGAAAGAAAATCAAGCTAAAACTGTATTAAAAAACAAACAAAAAACCTCCAACTTACAGGAACTAACATTGTGACATTTATCAGCTGAGTTATTAAAGAGAACTGATTGGTTTGTTTCAACGTTTTCATTTTTAGAAACCCTGCACCATGAATGTCCCTTAGTTATTACGCTCTTTTATTTAACACCAGAGACTAATTTACTGGCTCAATAAAGTTTACATTAATGTCTACTAATTTAATGGGCTATTTGTTGTTGGATTTCTTGATTATTTTGTAATTGTTTCTACTCCCTTATGTTCATGTGCTTACATTTTGTTACTGTTAGTTTGCAATCTTAATTATTTTCTTCATTTTTGTTCATTGTCTTGATTGAGTTGGTAATGTTTTGCTTATTTTTCCTCATGTTCTTGATGAAATTGGTGCTTTCTTTCATTTTCCTCATTTTTTGTTCATTTTCTTGGTAATTTTGTTCATTTGACAAGAAGTTTGGTGTACTCTGGGGATTATTTTGTTCATTTATTGCTCAGTCAGTTCATTATGAGCAAAATCTTCATTCTGTCACATCATATTCTTCATATTATGTACGTTCAGGTATAAAGTTTATATTTAAAAGTAAAATACACAGAAATGTTAAATATGGATTCATGTTCGGTAGAAAGTAAAGGTTTTATGTCAGTTCAAAATTATTCTTTTTTAAGTGTGGTCACAAGGATGTGACATTTTTATCTTTTGGGTCTGGCGCTAGAACAGTTTGGTTAATATTGATTTAAGTTAATTAATGGTCAAAAGTAATATAACTTAATCAGTTCGGGTAATTTAAAACGCGTAAACATCTGTAAAACTAGGTTTGACCATGCTTAAATTGACTTTACTGAATGTTTTAATTGAAACAGTTCGTTAAACTCACGTAGATTGTGTTGAAAGTGTCGCTGAAGAACAGCAGCGGTCCACTGAGGACCAGCTCCGCCGTAGAGTCCGATCCGGGCGGCAGCTGCTCATCTCCGGCTTCTTCTCCGAACTCGAACAGGTCCTGGATCTCCAGAGCCCGGGTCAGGGCACACAGGGTTAGACAACAGGACCAGACCGGCAACCAGCTCCGCGGACCGGCTTTCATCTTCCCAGACGGACGGAGCAAAGGTGCAGGACGTGAGAGCAGTGGCAGAGTGAGGCGTCAGAGGCTGCAGTGAGGATGAGTGAACCGGGCATTGGCGGGAGGAGCAGGTAAGAGCTCGGGGAGGAGGTGGAAAGAGTGGAACAGCCGGGCGGCAGGGGCGCAACGGCGGGGGGAACAAGGAACAGCCCACGGCGAGGTTCCGGTCATAAATGTATGTACTGTATACATCTTCACACGTTAATAGCATGAAATAAAAATTAACTAAATAAACTACATCAACAAACTGAATTAAACAATCAAAATAAGCAAACAAAAAATAATCGAGAAAATACACTAAATTATCACGATAATCACCAAAATGAATTCAACACACCTGAAGGTTTTCAGAAACAAGAGTAAAGATCATTTAAATTTACACTAGACACTGCTGCCACCTACTGGACAGGGTGAGTAATTACATGATTAAAACGTCTGTAATCAAAAAATTAAAAATCAAAATTAAAATACAATTAGATTTGAAAATAAATGAAAGTATAAACAACAAAATAAAATACATTTAAAATATGCTGTGCTGACATGCATTCAGTCCATTTATAGAGGAAACATTAAAGTTAAATAAAACTGCAGTGCCTGGTAGTATGTACAGATCGAACACAACTTATGTAAACTTCTGGAATCCCGAAAGTCTCATTTTTTAATCCATTGTTGTATCAATGGAATTCATTGGAAAATAGATGTCCATTTCCTGTTGATTTCTGTACAGTTGATTTTTTGTCCTTCATTTTATTCATTCTGTCAATTAATTAGTTCATATTTGCTTCATTTTTGTTGACTTTCTTCACTTTTTGATCCTATTACTAATTACTTAATCACCTTTTCTACAACTTGTTTGCTGTTATCTGTATTTCATTTTGTTGATTATTTTGCAGTGTTTCCTCATTTTTATAAATTTTTTTACAGGTTTTACTTCAGTTTTGTTGATTTTTGTCAATATTTCCTCAATTTCTGTTCATTTTTAAAATTTATTTTCAGTTTTTATTTATTTATGCTAATTTTGTTGATTATTCTGTCCATTTTTTCTTTGTTGTGTGGACTATTTTGTCATTTCTTTCTTCATATTGTTGATAATTGTCTTTATTTTTTCTAATATTGTGAATTACATTGATTTTTTTTGTCATGTCTTCCTAAATTTTGGTTCATTCATCAATTTCTTTGTGAGTTTTTATTCATTGCGTTCATATTACTCAGTTTTGTTAGTTTTTAGTTGTACAACTTTTTATTTTGTGGATTATTTTCTTCATCTTTGTTGATTTATAATGATATTTTGTCGTTTTTTTTCTCCAGTCCTGTTCATTTTGTTGTGTTTTGAGAATTTTCTTTATTTGTGTCAGTTAATATATTTTCCTATTCTTTCATCATTTTTGTGAATTTCTTATTCATTTGTGCTCATTTTATCTTTTGTCAGTTTTTATTTATTTCTACTTATTTTTAAAAATTATTTCTTTCATTTTTACTGATGTTGTAACATATCTTTATTTATTCCTGTTTATTTTGTTTATTAGTTTGTTCTTCATTTGGTTACGTTTCCTCATATATGTCATGACTTTTTTCTCATGTAGTTGCTTAGTATTCACTGTGTTCATATTAGTTCATATTATTAATTTTACCAGCTTTCCCTTTAAAATGGCAAAAAATACATGGACTGTTTTTATACCAAATTCATCTATCTATCTATCTATCTATCTATCTATCTATCTATCTATCTATCTATCTATCTATCTATCCATCCATCCATCCATCCATCCATCCAAATAATTAATTCTTTTTAATTCAGTATATTATTTTTGGACAGTTACAGTACATGACATTGGCAGAGATCTGAGCACTATGAGATGATGAGGTGCTCAGGGATTTCAAGCAGTGATTGAAAAACCAGAGGCTGATTCATGGATACAACCTACGTCTGGTTTGAATCTGTTGCGTCCTCACAATACAAATGGATCTGGAAAAAAGAAAAAGTAGAATAAAAATAGACAAATACAAGAGATGAAATGCGATCACTTATCAAACAACTGGACTGTGACATAACAGAGGAGCAAGACTGTAGAGGAAGAGCTGGTAGAGGAGGAGAGAGGGAGGAGGAAGGGGGGAGTGAAGGGGAAGGAGGGGGAGTGGAAAGTGGTGGTGGGAGGAGAAGGTGGCGGAGGAGAGAATGGAGGTAGAGGAAAAGTGGTGGAGGAGGAAGAGGCACAGGGGAGTTGGAGAAAGGATGACAAAAAGAGGGTGGAGTAAGTGGAAGAGGGGGAAGAGGAAGTGGAGGAAGCAGGAAAGAGGAGAAGGGAGAGGAGGTGAAGGTGGTGGAGAGGGTGGAGGAGTTGGAAGAGCAGGAGGCACAGTGGAGGTGGAGGAGGAAGGAGGACAAAGAAGAGGTGGAGGAGGAGGTAGGAGGTGGAAGAAGAAGAGAAAGGAGAGGTGATGGATTTTGTGGTGAGGGTGGAGGTGGAGGAAAGGTGGAGGAGTAGGCAGAGGGGAGGAGGGAGGAGGACAAAGAGGAGGTGGAGGAAGTGGAAGGAGGAAGAGAAGGACGAAGGAGAGGAGGTGGTGGAGGAAAGGTGGAGGAACAGGATGAGGAAGAGGCAGAGGGGAGGCAGAGGAGCTTGGAAGACAAAAAGGAGGTGGAGGAAGTGGAGGAGGAGGAAGAGGAGGAGAAAGAAGAGGAGGTGGTGGAAGAAGGTGAGGACGGGAGGGCTGAAGAAGTGGAGTGGGTGAAAAGGTGGTGGAGGAGGAAGGAGAAGGAGAAGGAGGAGGATGAACTGAACTGAATGAAGAAAATTAACCATACTTAAATGTGACATATTTATTACGTTTACATAATTACATTTATTTTCAATTTATTTGGGTATGTTATTATTATTATTATTATTATTAATAATTTTTTTTCAATTACTTTGTTCATTTTTGTTAATTTTCTTGATGATTTTATTCCTTTATTATTTTTGTTCACATCATCAATCACTTTGTTCATTTATGCTCTTTTTTTCGTTATTTTCTTTGTTTTCATGATTGATTTGTTCATTTTGTTCATGGTCTTTTTCATTTTCTTGATTATTTAGATATTTCTTCATTTTTGTTAATTTTATTAATTGTTGTTTTCTTGATTATTTTGTTCATTTTTGCTCTTTTCATTTGTTCTTCTGAAACATAACCTACACCCACTGAGTTCACACAGATTATACAGCAGATAAATACAAGCAGAATTATTTCTTTGAATTACATTTCACTAATGTCGTTCAGCTACAAACGACGTGTAGAAAATCACTGCAGTTTACGAAGATGTAATAAGTGATTCATTCATTCATTCCTCCTTTCCTTTTTCGTCATTTTTTAACGATTATTCTTTTCAGAGGTAAATCAGTGACGCGTTTCTGTTACGTAAACTGTCTCTCTCTCTCTCTCTCTCTCTCTCTCACACACACACACACACACACACACACACACACTACGATTAAAAATAAAATGAAATTTAAAAAAACGTCATTTGTAGATTATTGAATAAGAGTAAGCTCTAAACAGCTGATTATCATGAGAATAAAATGTACCGTAGGTGTGTGAAGGAAAGCATCTAAATCTATTACAGCAGGTGTGTGTGTTCATGTGTTCCCGTGTGTTAATGTACTCATGTGTTCACGTCTCTCCTTCCAGAGCCATCTCTCCTCCTCCTCCTCTCTGTCCCTCTGCAGCATCCATCCTCTTGCTCAGCCAATCACCTGCAGGCTGCTCTCATCATGTGACCCGGACAAACCAATGCCTCTGCACCTTTACCGGCAAAAAGAGGGGAGGTGTTCTTCCTCCAACTGTTCTTACTCTGTGAGTCAGTCGTGCCGGAGCAGCATCTGTCTGGCCACATTTTCTTTTTAATCATCTTTTTTCCAACTCCTGGGAACAGAGAGGGGGGAGGCGATGGAGGGGACCCCAATCCAGGACCAGCAGCAGGAGCATCATGCTGCCAACGGCTCCCACCTCCCTCCCCCTCCCACCATCACGCCGGCCATCCCTCCCTACGTGAAGCTGGGTCTGACCATCGCCTATACCATCTTCTACTCGCTGCTGTTCGCCTTCGTGTACGCCCAGCTCTGGTTGGTGCTGCGTTATCGACACAAGCGTTTTAGCTACCAGACGGCGTTCCTGTTCCTGTGTCTGCTCTGGGCCGCCCTGCGCGCCCTCCTCTTCTCCTTCTACTTCAGAGATTGTGTGACGGCCAACGCGCTCGCCCCCTTCGCCTTCTGGCTGCTCTACTGCTTTCCCGTCTGTCTGCAGTTCTTCACGCTGAGCCTCATGAACCTCTACTGCGCACAGGTGAGAATCAGGCCCCAGGTGAGGGCAGGGTCTACACAGGTTAGGACAGGGCCACCAGGTCAGGGCAGTGTCACTAATTGATGACAGGACCACCAGGTGAGAACAGGGCCTGCACAGGTGATGACAGGGCCACCAGGTGTGGATGGGACCACCAGATAGGACCAGGGTCCGCACAGGTGAGGACAAGGCCACCAGGTGAGAACGGGGCCTGCACAGGTGAGGATGGGGTCATCAGGTGAGGGCAGCATTTGCACAGTGGAGGACTGAGTCCATAAACCAGGTAGACGACTGATGTAAAGTCCACAGCCTCCAACCAAGGTCTATTCAGCACAAAGTTTAGTCCAATGGGACACGTTTGATCTCAGACAGTCTGAGAAACACTGAACTAGACTATTGTTGCTGTTTCCAGTCAAATGAATGGAAAACACAGAATGTACATATTAAGAACTGACATCATCATCACCATGGTTTGAAAGTTGACATAGTTTTTAGAACAAGAATTTAGTCCAGAGGCTGTGATTGAAGAGATGATAGATGTACATGACAACAAAATATCCCGACTAAACCAAATTAAACTAGACATCTGGTCGGATCATGTAACACTGTTTCAGACAGTTTGGCAAATCCATTGTTCGACTTCGCTGACATACTGTATGTGGTGCTGTTTTGTTGCAGTTTCCATATAATATGCATTTTCTAGTATTTTTGTAGTGAGGGTTTGTGCATAAGTTGGTACAAATGAATACACTTCCCATCAAAATTTTTAGAGCACCTCAACTTTTCCATTTGTTTAATCAAAATTCAAGCAGTTCAAGTTCAGTAAATTTTTTGAAATGGTACAAAGGTAAGTGCAGAACTGCCAGAGGTTAAAAAAAGTTAAAGTTACACAAAACTTAAAAATAATGTACATTTCAGAATGATATAAATAGGTCTTTTTCAGTGAACAAGACACGAGTGAAAAGCTGTTCTGCACCAGTGGACGTTGATCAAGCCTTGAACCTTAACTTTTTTTAACCTCTGGCAGTTCAGCACTTACCCTTGTACCATTTTAAGCTCTTCACTGAACTTGAACTGCTTGAATTTCAATAAAAAAATGGAAAATTTGGGGTGCTCTAAAACTTTTGACCAGTAGTGTATATGTGGATGGAAATGCACTTAATAATCATGATAGTAATCTGAATTATCACTCAATCATCAGCACAAGGTGGCAGAGCTATGAAACATTAGTTGTGATTACTAGAGGAATGGTTAAATATTAGAGCTGGTGATCCTGAAACAGAAAATGCAGACATGTTTCTTCAACAGAACAGAGATGAGATGGTGCAGGTTGGTTTTCAGTCCAAACACTGTGGTGTCGTGTTTCTGCAATGAGGACGAAGCGGTCGATATAAGACTCAGACTGTCGACTCGGAGGTTCCACTCGTGCCAGTCTGGCCTCCAAACTCTGAAACATCACCAACTAATGAGATGTTATTTTTGTGTCTCAGGTTTACTTCAAGGCCAAGTCCAAGTTCACACCTGCTTTCCTTAAATACAGGTAACACCTCAACAGGACACATTCACTCAGATTCATCCCATTAGTCACAGTAGGTCAAGTATTTGGGGATGTTTTTCTCAAAGCATGATGCAAAAAACGGTCCTGAATATTTTTGCTTATTTTTTCTCTATTTTCTAGATTCTTCTCTTGGTAATTTTTCTTTATTTTGTTCATTTTGAATCACGAAAATGATTTTTAAAAAGAACAAAATAATGAAGAAAATGAGTAAAAATGAACAAAATAATCAAGAAAATGAATAAAAAAAGAAACGTCAACAAATGTATTATTTATGTATAGCTTTTTTTTAGATTTGAAACTATTTTTAATACCGTAATAATGGATTGGATTTATATGGTGCTTTTGAAGACACCCAAAGACACTTTGCGCTGAATCCATTATTCATTCACTCCACAGTCACACACTGGTAGTAAGCACATTTTACAGATATTGAGGGGGATGAATTGCCCCCACCCCCACTGAAATCTACACTTACACTCCAATGGAGACACAAAGTCTGTTCTTTTTCACACTGTTAGTTATCCTCCACTTGTTTCATAATGGAAGGTAAGACTCTGAATGCACTTTATGCTGCGGCATCCTATAGTGTTCATTTGTGTCTGCATCTTGTCCATTCGTGTCCTCGTCCTCAGATTGCCCCTGTACCTGGTCTTCTTGGGCGTCAGTCTGCTCTTCCTGGTGGTCAACCTGGTCTGTGCTCTGCTCGTGAAAATGACAAACGCCGACGTCAAAACCATCGTCTTGGTCCGAGTCACGATCAACGACAGCCTGTTTGTCCTCTGTGCCATCTCACTGTCCATATGCCTCTACAAGGTCGCCAAGATGTCCCTGGCCAACATCTACCTAGAGTCAAAGGTCAGGATGACGAGGAGACGTTTTTATCATGCCTTTACAAGTTTATCCATATTGTTTTCTGTCAGCCTGTATTTGTGAACAGGCCTTTATTTGTTTCTAATTGATGATGGGTGTGTTCAATTCTGCTCTTTATGGAGAACCAACCTGTAGGCACCACCCACTTCCTTCCACCTATTTGCTGAGTTATAGGATCTAATTTTGGGGGGAAAAAATGCATCCCAGTCAATAATGAGTGGATGGTGACTGAATTCTACGTACCTCATTTACACATGTTTGCCAAACCACAATTTTATAAGTCAAAAGAATCACAGTTTGCTGCAAAAACAGTAAAATACCACTTAGTTTTGGGGGAGTATGTTCAATGGATTGCGGATAGTGAATATATCGGTAGTAGGATGCTGAGGTTGGAACTGCCAGGCAGAAGGCCTAGAAGAAGACCAAAGAGGA
>JAQQAE010010333.1:0-14149 GCA_029823295.1 Pseudamia nigra
CCAACGTAAAGAGCATTACAGTAATCCAGCCGTGATGAAATAAAGGCATGGATCACTGTTTCAAAATGCTGCTTTGAAAGAAATGGTTTCACCTTTGCCAAACGCCTTAAATGAAAGAAACTAGACCTCACAACAGATCGAATTTGGCTGTCCAGATGCTTAATGCTCATGGTTTTCAGCCCCATACCAAATGGCCTGCTTCAGTGTGTGTTGCTTTAAATGCAAATAAACTCTTGTTGAACACACCCATTTCCTATCTGTGCCATGGATTCCATTGTGTAGACCCTCTGGCATGTTATCCCAGTATATCAGGATGCTTTTGGTAGTTCTGGTGGGTTTGGTGAGTCTTGAAAGACTGACAGTGATTGTAGACATGTGACATCACAAATATCCAGAAATCCAAATGACTAGTTATCTGTTTTCTGAAAAAGGGCTGTTTTTTATCCCTTTGAGTTAAGTCTTGATGCTTTAACACTCCACCTGACATATTTCAAAAGTTGAAAAAAAAAAACACCATACCTTATTTTTTACAATATGTCTCTTTTAGGTTTGCAAGTATTCTTTGACCCTCTAGTAAATAGTGTGACTGAAACAGTAAAACTGAACAGCTGGTAACCCCTGTCTCCTCTTTTTCCTCTCTCTCCATCCCTCTGTTCCTCCTTCGTCTCCTGTGGTCCATGTCCCATGCTCTATTTTTAGGTGACTGGTGGAGGAATCCTATATTTTTAGTAAGGATATCAATAGTCTACAGCACACTCTGACCTCAGGGCATGAATGAAAGCAGGAATTAAAGAGAAGAAGACTAGGAGAGGATGAAAAACTGAGATGAGATAGAAAGAGACAAGAATAAGAGGGATGATATGTCATGGTGACAGTGAGTCAGTGAGTGATAGACTGCAGCCTCGACTTCAACCAGAGGACACTGGAGATTCAGTTACACAAAGGCAGATACTGTCAAGGTTGTATGAAAGGTTGTGGCAAGGTGTTTTTTTATCGGGACAGCATCAGGAGAAGACAAGTAGACATTATCTAAGTGTTATGTAATGATTTATATTCTTTAAAGTAGGGGCTGCTAGTTATCTAGTTGTACTAATAAAAACATACAACCATCATGCATACATTTACAGAATTTCAGTAGGGTAGAAAATATTGGGAAGCACTATTCAGAAAGGAAACCATGCTTTATATTCTAATGTCAAGCTCATATCACATCCAATTGCAACTTTGATTAACATTAGATAAGAATATAAGCAGAATACATAGTAATAATGTAGAGGGCAGAATAAAGACGTGATAGTTGTATCAGTGGTCAACAGTGGGGGGCTTTCAAATAGATAATAACAACAATTAAATTCTGACAATGATTTATAGAGAATGATATAAAACAGTGCTGTAAACCATTTACAATGCTGCACTGACAGAAAAGACAGGGAGGAGCAGAAAAGAGAGAGGGTGATGTAGATGAAGGGCAGATATAGTGGGAGTAAGCGGAGGGAGATGGGAACTTGATGAGATTTTAATGTGAAGGTCAACTTGTTATAACTAAGATCTCTGCTGGGATTTTAGTCCCATGATGATGCTGGGCAGAGGGGGAGGAGGAAGAGGCTTAGGAGGGGGTGTGAATCTGCTTCAGAGAAGAGGAGGCAGTGAAAGCACGATGCCTGAGAGGTACTTTTGCTGGTTCGACAACTCCAGTATGCCAGTAAATAGAGTGATCAGCATCTTCTGTGTGTGCACATGCTGGAGGTTGCACTTGCGAGTGTGAGTATGTGTGAAAAGTGTGTGTGGGGTGGAGGGGCGTGACAAAGAGGCGTGTGGTGGAGACAAAGCATGATGCTGGGTATGTTTGCTCCTCAGCAGCTTTGCACATTATCATATAATGAAACACATCATTATTTCAGCAAGTTTATTTCAAGGTTCTTTTTCCAACACATGAAAACAAAACAGAACTCAACTATTTAATATCGTTGATCATATTGACTATTGTATTGAATATGGTCTGGTGTGACATTTGACCTGAACTCAAACTAAGTCAAGGCATTCAAACCGACAGCTTTCATTTCTTTCAGTTTTATATACGTATCCTTTAGCTCCTCTTCCACATGTGCATTGTATTAAACCAGAATATAGCCAAAGGAACAAACATAATACTTCAAATGTCTGTGTGACTTGAAAGGTTCCCATGCTGGGTTTAATAACTGCATGTTTGTAGCCTCTTGCCTTGCTCAGATAGCATTTAATGACAGTGCTGCTATTATTTTTCCATGTATTGAACAGTCCCAGCGAGACTCACTTTTAATTATGCCTAATCAATGTTGAGAGTATGTCATTACAGCAAAAAGCTTCATGGTGTACAACACTTCAGTCATAAATTACTTGTAACCACACAAGCTAACAACCCCCTTGTTCTTCTCATCTGCAGAAAATACATATTATAGTGAAGATATCTTATGGGGCATGTGCACTTTAGAGTGTAGTGGAGACGGATAAATAAATCCCAGACAGTGGTGTGAATGTGATGTCCCCCCAGTCATAACAGAGAAAGGCATGTTTGTGTTGTTTCTTGGTCATCTGAGGTCAGTGTATGACATTAGGAGAGTCGGCCCACAGGAATCTGAGTGACTGAACACTTCCACATGACAATAAAAACACAGCTACCCACTTAGCTTGCATCATGGTCAAGTGTCACTCAGCCAAATACACAAACAGAGTGAGAGAGAGATATTTAGAAAAACACATTATGTTGCTCCTGGTATTGAATAACCTGTGATGTTTTATCACAGAGATAAATGGTAAAAGGAGATTTTTTTTTTCTTCCTATGTGGCCTGTGTACCAGAAAAAAAAACAACAGAGAAATGTATCTGTTTGGAAAACCAGCTCACAGCACAAAATGAATTTAATCAAAGTACTGGAAAAAACTTTCAAATACATGTTTAAACAGGTGTACTCTTGGATATTCTAGCACTATAGAAAACTAGTATTTCAAAGTGGACCCTGCATGCATAGAGATGAAATCTGTTCATTTATCAGGTTCGTACTATAGTATTCTTATTAAGTTAACACATCTCCTACAAAAACTCTAATGTGTTATTATGTAATACTGGTGTTATTTGCATTATTGCAACATATGTGAATCTGTGACTAGCCTGATCACATAAGATACATTAAAGAGAGTGCAGGAATACAAAGGTGTCTTGGCATTTTCATGTAAACAGAATTTGGTTACAAGAGGTGTCATTATTACATGCTGATAGTTCTCATGTTCAAATTCTCTGCTATAAAACTACTATTAAAGAAAACAGGGCATTCATAGGGATTTGGAAGAGAGGTATAGCTATTTTCAAACAGCAGTGAGAGGTGAAGGAGCGTAGTCTGGGTTAAGAAAGGAGAAGCCCTGGAAGTCTTCTTGGTTGATGGCCGCTAGTACATCTGGGTCAGAGGGTGTGAGTGCCGCAGAGGTTCCTGTGAAGAACTTGTCGAAGTTTTCACCTTTTCTACCACCCTGAAAAAAGAAGGTTAGTTTAGTGTGCACATTCATGCAAGTGTAGCTAATGCTGCATTTAAAAAGAAGCAATATAATACACTGCCCATACAAAAACATCACAGACTAATATTTTACTGGACCACCATTAGCTCTGACTACAGCACACATTCACCGTGGCTTATGCAATTTAACTACATTTCTGTTCAGAGTTACATTAATTTTTAGCTAAGATCAGGCAGTGATCAACAGGCAGACAATTGCATAAAGTCCCAAAGGTTCTCAAAGGGGTTCAGGTCTGGACTCTGTGGAGGCCAATCCACGTGTGAAAGATGTCCTACCTTTCCTGAACCACTCTGTCACTATTTGAGCCCCCTGAAACTTGGTATTATTATATTGAAATATGTACCAAGTAATGAGAAGTCCATCACTGCAGCTGAAACATATTATTCACTGCAGTAATTATTCGATGGAAGACTCTTACCTGTTTTTAGTGAAATCCAGATGGAGACTGTGTTTGCAAGAGCAGTGTATAAAGTGAAATTAGGAAAGAAATCCACCTCCACAACTTTCTTTGTCACTCACACCCTGATATTCTCTCCAAGGAACACTCTAGCAAACCCAGAAATAAATCCACTCAGGTCTCTTCTCCTGCTTCTTAACAGCCGCTCTGCTGGGTGATATGAATCTCATTTGGCTAATGGGCCTGGCCTCTAACCCCTGAGTGTACTTAGCTCACTCCAGGCACACCTCACCATTGGCCAGCAGAGCCGCAAAATGGCATGTGGTGAGCTAATGATGACACACATTTACATATGGGAGGAATAGACAGGACCTCAAGGTCAGGGGTCCTGTCTGTTAAGACTGGACTGCTTGCTCCATAGCACTCGGTGCCAGTCTCCAGGAGCCGGCATGTGGGGTTTGAAAGACAGAAAAATAAGAAGGGAAAAGGAGCGAGAGAGAGAGCCAGAGAAAATGGGAAGAAGAGGAATAGAAAATAAGGGATGTACACTGAAATGAATAACAGAAAGAGAAGAAAGTCAAACAGAAAGTAAGAAAGAAAGACAGAAAGGTCCATCTGTTCAACTGACAGTTCTGGGTTTGAAGGGCGGCTGAATTTCCAGTCTCTCAAGACGATCCCAGTCCAGCCAGCGAAAGAATGGATGCTCCTTTATTTCATGCTCCGCATCCTCTCCTCCACCAAGACGCTTAGCCGGATGCTTTGTTAGAAGCTTTAGTGGGAATGAAAAAAGGAGGACAAAGAAAGGAAAACACAGTAAGAGCAAGAACCAAGTTGCACAATTTGAACTTAAGCAATGAAAAACATGAATTTTGAACTTTGCTTCATTTTAAAAAACAACTTACATTAATTAATTCAGTAAAAATAAAATAATTTCATGTAATCTCTTTGTTCATGCTTGTATTTATCTTATCTATGTGTGCTCTTTAGAATAGTCATTTCACATTCCACTATCTCCTCCTGTTTCTGGTCTTAATTTGCTGCTGGCTCTGGGGTCAGCAGATAAATATGAGAGGGTTGCTGATCCACTTATTAAAGACTGACAAAGAAAGTGAAATGCATATATTTCAGAAACATATAAGACTGTCCCTTTAGGATACAGTAAATTAAAAAAGTAGTAACTCACTCCTTTGCAGATAGAGACAGCTTCACGAGAGAGACTTTTTGGATATGAAACACTCTGCTCCATGATGGACTGAAACAGCTCTTCCTCATCAATACCATCAAATGGAGGCTGCCGAGTATAAGACAGACCCAGAGAAGTTTAAGAAAAGAGAATTCGGAGGAACTGCGGGCAAACTGAAATCAACTACAGTGGAATTTTAGTTCTTCTAAAAGTCTTTTGAAGTTATTACACACAACATAGGCTGAATATGTAAGAATCTTTGTATAGTGTAAGGGTCCATTGTTAGGACTTAGCTGATTGTTACCTGTCCTGCCAGCATTTCATACAGCAGTACTCCATAAGACCACCAGTCCACTGTTTTATTATAGGGCTGATACGCAACAATCTGTGAAAGAATGGGGAGAAAAAGAGACAAGATAAAGGAGAAGAATGGCAGTGCAGAGATAAGGAAGCAGAAAAGAAGAAAGGAGGAAGACGGAAAGGGAGCACAGCTGCGACAGTTGCCTGCTCAAATGATATGCAGCTATCAGAGATGGTTAAAAGGAGAGTGTGGAAGCAGAAGTATGGCATTAGGAAGGGAAAATGTATGAATGAACTCAGAAATCATCAGCAAGTCTTTGAATTTAGTTAGTTTTTGTCTGTCTGTGTTTGTGTGTTTGTTTGTTTCCCAGCTTCTGCACGGGGGGAAAAGCACAAGGGAACAATTCCCAGCCCCTGGGGAAATATATTGTATCTCTTCCAAAATGGCAGATGCAGGAGAATCAATGGGTGTTTACATAACAGAGTCAATGCCCAGGGATTCCATAGAAAGGTTTACAATATCAAAGATGTGCACAGCAGTCACATCCGCTCTGTCTGTCTAAGAAAAAGTCCAAAAAGCAAGCTGAACACTGGATATTGCCTTCCTCCACTGCCTGAATTAATGTGTTTATGAACATTTAACACAAATACGCAAATGCATTTCAAACAATGTCTAAGGTGAACATTATACAGTACACAGCAATGGCAGTTTGCATTTCAAAAGGCTGTCAAGAAAAACTATCTTTGCCGTTTCCACATGATTTTTGCACTGACATCGCTGACATCCTTTTAAGATTCTGCAGTTAGTTTCAGCGTTTTGTCACACTCATGAGGGATTTAATTGCCTAAGGTTACACGCTGCTGTAAGAGAAAGGCAAGAGCTGGTAATACAGGGTCACTGAAGGATAATCCTCGTTTTTACAGAATGTTCACATTGCAAAATGAGCACTGTGTGCTTGCAGACCACCGCTAATAGAATCATGTGAAGTTAATTATTCAAAAATGCTGACAAGGTCACAGAGGATGGAGGAGTTACAGCGAAGCAACTCACAGAACTGCAAAACAGGTCAAGCAAGTGAGGAGGGGTGAAACAAAAGAAAATGAGGCATCCAGAGAAGATGAGAAGGAAGTTTGAGAGCATGTCTGGTCTATAGAGGGAGGGCACAAGTCGCTGTACCTCAGGAGCGATGTAGTCGGGGGTGCCGCAGAAAGTACGTGTGGTGTCACCATCAAACATGCCTTCTCTGCACATCCCAAAGTCGGCAATCTTTATGTGGCCCTCACTGTCGAGCAGCACATTATCCAGCTTCAGATCCCTGAGAGAGAAGGAGATAGATCACACAGGTATGAATCATTTTGATAGATAACATCTTTATAACAGCCATTAGCCACAAAAGAAATGATAAATCTGTGTCATGTCTGCACTGCGGAGATGACGGTGCCAAAAATCAGGCCATATTCAACGAGCAGCTCACTTCATTACCTGTAGATGATGCCTTTGCTGTGCAGGAAGAAGAGGCCGACTGCAATCTCTGCTGCATAAAACCTAGAAGGAGAAACAGAAGGTAATTCAGTACTTGTTATTTTATCTTTCAAAAATTGGCCAAGGTTTCTGCTAATTCAAAAGAAGATGATGACAAGAGGAGAAGAAAGAGGGAATGGAGCTTGACAGAATGATGAAAGGGAGAGCAACCAAACAGATGAAAGGCAGGAAAATGAAGACAGAGAAGTGGAAATGAGCAACAGGGTAAAAATTAGTTGTAGATGATTGATCAAAGATTATTGATTAAATGAACAGCCAGAAGGAGGGAAATTGTAGATGAAAAGATCAGATTAGTAGGAGGAGAAAGTCAGCAGAAACAGTAGAGAGCTGGCACTTGAGATGATGACTTTTTATGATTCACAAGGTAAAACGAACAAAGCAAAAAGATGAGTGCATGTGGAGGGAACAAAGGAAAAAAAAAGAACGGCAGAAAATGAGATACTGTAGATGAAGACTGTGATTAAAGGTAAAAGAAAGGAGCTTTGTGATTACATACGCTGCATGCGGCTCTTTGAACTTCCCTACTATCTGGATATGAAACATAAGGTCTCCTCCGTTGACATATTCCATCACATAATACAGACGGTCCTGCGAAAGCAAAGCATATGGATACACAAACACATTTGCTGTACACAATTACCTCTTGTCTAAATTTTAAAAAATCTGTTAACAGCATTACTCCTCCAGGAGCAAGGACCTTGTTAAGGAAAATGTGCTAATTATTTCAAATATTAATTGAAATTTTCCACCAACATGAACTAAAACAGCTCCTAGGGGAGCAATGAAGCCAACATGTCAGCCAGGTTTATGGGCAATTTAATGGAAGTTATATTGTTCCCCCTAAATGTGCACGTAGACCAGCACACACTTCAGTCTGGAAGGCGCAGTAGAGCGCGGTAAGGAAGTGAGGGCGAGACGGGAGTGCCAAGACCCTCCTTTCCACTAGCGCGCTCTCCGTGTCCTCATCCTGGAAGAGAACATCTTTTTTCAACACCTTCACAGCGAACAGACGCTCGCTGCCTCTCTCCTCTGCAAGCAGAACCTGCATGAAGACAAAGTCGGAGAGACAGAGGAGAGACTGTTACTGTAACATAAGGAGACAAGGAGAGACTGTCTTTTAACTGTGCAGGTTCATAAATAAACAAAATGTGTATTTATAGACAACACCAACTGTGTGGCATAGAGAAAGAAAAAGCAGCACGAAAAAGAAAAAAAGACTTTTTTATTCCAAGTTCAGTGACACATCCCCAAACAGTGGCCTGTGTTTTTTCATTGCTTCAACACAAAATGCATTTACATCCATGTAAAGAAATAATTTCAAGCTAAAACTGCAAAGTCATAATGTACTGTAATGCTCTGTTTTTGGTTCTAATGATAAAATTACCTCTGTTTTAAAAATACTGCATACTTTTTGCGCATGTTTACAATCTTCTGGCAATTTTGCAGCACTTTCTACACACAGTGAGGAGTAAGGTATCAAGCTGGGACTTATTTCAAGAGCTAAATATTGAATAGGGCATGAAATTAAATCTTATCACATTACTGAGAAAATGGTGGACAATTTAAACATGGTTAAAAAAATGTACATGTAAGGTTTAATTAAAGTGGCTCAATGCTTAGAGGTTTTGAGACAAGTTAATGTCAAATTTTAAAACTGCTCTCATGTTTTATCAGACATTAAAACACATTCAGCTGCTATTTTTGCACTCTTGTGAAATTGACTGCTAGGTTGGTCTGGAAGCTAATGATGCTGTAATTTTCTACAATGAGAGCCACATAACCCAGGTTTAGTGTGTTTCAAGGGGAAATAAATGCGTAAGAGCACGGTGCAGTGCTGAGAACAACACTGCTTGGCTGGCAAACTTGCATCATTGATCTCATTTAAGTTTCGAATAGTGAGGAATTGTCCAGAAATGACATGGTTTTATTTTTCATAATCAATGTGCTACACACTGAGGGCTGTGTGAGTGTGTGAGTATTGATGAGCTGTCAGTCTGTGATGGTGTCTCTCGTGTTTCCTCCCTGTAGTCTCATGTCTCAAACTCACTGACACTGAGTGGGATTAATTTCAGAGGATAAATCTCACAAACACAATCACGTGCATTTTTTTTTTGTCTTTTCCTGTCTTGTTATCCCATTTCTTCTTGGTCACTTTGTCATTTTCTGCCGCTCACTTGGTCTCACCCTTTTCCTCTGCATCTCATGTCATTTTCTCACTTCCCCTCACTCAGCAGCCCAGGGGTCTGTCTCTCCTTTCTTGGGTTTTTCTCTCATCTTACATAACTTGAGTCTATTTCTCCTGTCCTCTGTAGACTTTCCTCTGACAGTTATGAAACAGCACAGGGGGATTTCAGAGGAAGAAACAGGATTCAAAACTCCACTCTCTTCATTATGGCTCATCTACAGGGGAATTAAAGACAAAATGAAATGAAGAGCAAAGGCTCCCTTGAAATGAACACCTTCAAGAAGACTGTCTGTGTGGCATGTAGGCAGCCAGCGTGAGCTCACGACTGCTGACAGCGTAAAACACACTCACAATTAACTGAATCATTTGGCACCAAAAGGACACAATAGGCAGGTTACTAGGAGTGGATATTTTTCAACAGGGAAAAAAACGCCTTGCTGTGCCCAACAGCTCCTGAACAAAATGCCACTTGAAGGTCAGGTCCATCAATAGAAGAAATTATTTAAAGCCAAGAATGATCTTTGTTATTTGCAGCATGAATGGCCTCTTTGAAATCAATTACAGCTGTTGGATCAGTGGTGTTGATTGTTTATTAAAAAAGATGACATTTATCTGAGTGTTTGGGGTGTTTACCTTGCCAAAGCTGCCTTTGCCCAGAACCATGAGGAAGTTGAAATCATGGATGGTCACTTTCACCTTGCCCGGGCTGTGGACAGGTGGACAGGACGGCATAGGGGTTGGGGACAGGGCAACAGGGAATGGTTCAGATAGAGGGGCAGGTACAGCCTGAGGCAGAGGGAGTATGGTCGTGTCTGGCTGGAGCTCCTGGAGATCCATAGAGGGAAAGATGAGAGATGAATGCTTGGATATGGTCCAGTACACACCCAGGAAAAGTGAACTCTGTACAAATAAAACCCTTCTACCCCCACATTTATTCACACTCAGTCAGAACAATCCTGCACCCTGCTGGAGGCAGAGTGTAACAGAGAGAGAAGGGGCTAAACATAATTTATTATCTCATTATTTAGCTTTATCACCAGACATAAATCTTCCTTGGCTTTTTTTTTTCCTTGGATTGAATTGTAGGTAGAGGGACAGTTCATGATCCTGACCCAGTGTGAGTAGTGGCAGCTGTTGTTTATTAGATGTAGGTAATTATATACTGAAAAAGCTATGCCAAGGCCTAAGGATAAATGATGATTAGCATAGTAAAAATACAGGGCTGCAGTGCTCTCTGGTGAATACAAGTGTTAATATCCCAGCTTCAGCTCATTGGTCATCATCAGCCTGTGTAGACTTTACTGTTCATGTAGGCAGCTTCCTACCTGCAGGTCTGGATCTGGAACAGGGATATTGTAGTACTCTCCTTCATCCTGGGCCAGCAGTTTGAACCAGCCGCTGATTGGACGCCTGAAGATCTCACTCACTCCAAATGACATTGCGCCCATGAAGTCATTCCTAGATGTGCGGTCCCAGTCCCAAATCTCCACGGAGAGACGTCGGTCCCACTGGTGGCCGCGCACTGAGCTGAAGACATGAACACAAAAACTGAAAATCACTGGGGAGCGTTGGTGCTCACAACTAAGACACTCCACAAAAGTTTCCTAATCTACAAATTTGAGTTTTGCTTCTTCATCATCGGTGAAGTTTGCTATATCTAATACCATGTTAGTCATCTGCTTAAGGGGGAAAAAGCTCAGATTAAAGTTTAAAGCAGGGGACAAGTGAGCAGGTTTTGTGGCATAACAAATATTTTACCACAGTGACATTCAGCAGCAGCAAATTTGCACATGCAGACATTTTGAATTTTTACCATCCATTAAATGTAATTTCTTTGGTGTTTAATATGTTTTTATTTTGTCTGGAAAGAATATAGTATTAACAAAGGAAAAAAATGTGACACTGCTTATACAACAGACTGCATAAACTGATGTTTTTACTGTTGTTTTTAAACACAGTAATTCCAACTTCTCAGAGAATTTATACACCCAAAACAACCAGTAAATTTTCCATTTTGGATCCAAGTTCACTCAAACTCACAAGGTGAAACTCTCATTCCAGACTGGATTGAGTGTGGACCGTATAGTCTTGGTTTTCTGTTTGCTGTGGCTCTTTGGGTCTGGAATCAATTTCAGTTTAACGTAGGGGTCTGACAGGCCATTAGGATCCATAGGCATCAGGTTGCGAGCCTCCCGCACTGAGGAGAAAGTAGAATAATCAAAAGAGCAGAGAAAGAAACCCCTTAGAGAGAGTGTAACCCTTGCTTTGCTTTAAAAGTGCAGTTCATATTCTCTCACCTGTGACATAGATATCCTCCTTCTCTCCTCTGATGGTTAAGTGAATCCTGCCTCTCTTCTCTGTGTGATCCTGACCGCAGAGACTGGGAACGCTGGTCTCACACCGCCGATGAACATTCATTTCACAACCTCAAAAATAAACAAACATGCATCGAGACACATTTTCTTTTTTTTCCTGGGATTTTACACAAGACTCTTTACCCTGACAGAGACCTAGTTCTTTCTGGGTGCACAGAGGACTCTTTAACACTCCCTCACACCTCTGAAGAGGTCTACTAATGGGAATCGTACGAGCAAAAAATAATATTCTCAAGGACTGGAAGAGATCAATTTCACTGTATATCAGGAAATAGATGCATGAGCCAGTGTGTTATTCACATGGAGACACTGCTGTTTAAGAACTCAATGGCAACAAAAGTGGGAAGATACTTGGGACCCTCTCCTGCAAAGTGTATTTATATGATTTGCTCTATTTATGTTTTCTGCTTCTATTTGTTCTGGTATACCCCCTCTTTTTGGAATACACTGATAATTCCATAAAGGTGACATCTGCTATTATGAACACTGGTCTTTTTAAAAAGCAGTTAAGATTTTTTTTTTGTCATTTTATCCTTCCCACCAGATTTGTGCATGTGTCTTTTGTATGGTTGAACATCCCATTAAAATGACAATAAAATTAAGCTTAAAAACACACACATGCACTTTTTCATTGGTGCTCAAATCTCTAAAGTACAGAAACTTGTAAGTACTCCTACTTTTGCCACAGAAGACTTCACATTCAATTAATTCAATGTTTAGCACAACTCTTTAGGTTTATTTTTGATGTTCCAAGAAGTGTTATCACTAATTACTCTACATTCTGACACTGAACTATCTGGATGTACTGTAATTGGATAGAGTTACAGCCAATCAGAGCAATGGTCACAGGCAAAGTCAGTTCTGGATAGGCAGCAATCACAGGTAGCAACACACTGACCATTCATTTCAGACCATTGCTGCAATGCATCAGTGCAGTTTGCCATATTTGTCTGCGCTATGAGCACATATACATAATCAGGATGTTGTGGTTTTCCCAGTAAAAGGCAATATAATGTTCACATTTTGCAATCAATTTCAGTGGGTTGTTTTTATACTCAGGTTTGTGGTCTACCTGGTGTAAAACACTTTGGATGGACAAAACCTTTTTTATAGCAATATTGAGGCAACTGAAGTGGATCACACAGATCTGAGTTACAGATTAGATTACCGGTATTGATTTTATCCAGAGAACCCACTATTACCCGGATCACTTGTTCACTTCTTCATACAACAGTTTTGACTGAAGCTGTGTGGTGTACATGTTGACATACGATTCACATCTACATGCCTGTGTCGATAGATGGCAGTGCATCAAACCACATGTCTGCCCCATAGCAGATAAATAGTGCTGATGGTTCAAACCAGTCTAGGTTCAGTGGAAATCAGCTTGAATCAGAACAGAATCAGACTGATCTGGAGAAAATGAACAAAATGTTAAGGTCAAGATAAGTCTGGGATGCATCTGTTATCTGGCTTATCCTGACCTTATCATGAATCTAAACCTAAATTTAACAAAAATATTTGTCAGATGCATGTGTAGTTGGCCTACACTTCGGTTGTTATACTTGTAAAATTCTCAGCAGTTTTTTTCTTAAGTCATTTGCATTGGCTTTTTGTTTGTTTCTTTTTTAATGTTTTAGTTTCATTTTAGTTCTACAGGTACATTAGTACTTTTATTCTGATCTTGAGATAGTTACCTCCACCAAGGAGTTATGTTTGTTGTCAGCTTTAGCTTATTTGTTTGTTTGTTAAATTGTTCAAAGAATAACTCTAAATGTTATAAACAGATTTACATGCATCCGGAAAGTATGAGAAATTTAAAATGACAGGTTTATCTAACAGAATTGTGGTTATATTTATTTTTCCTTCAATATTAGCAGCTAATGGTATACAAGAATAAAACTGTTTTTACACAGTATAAGACCTATAAAGCCATATATAAAGTATTTATTTTGTCATTCTCCATTCTCCATAAAAGTAAAACTAGGAAGCACTCAGTGAGCACAGACCTCCACCATGGCAGGTCAGTTAGTCTTCATATTGAAAACCTACCATTATCATTTAGAATCACATACTTACCATTATTTGTTCAGTAGTTATTCATTAAAAATAATATTTCCATAATGGTGATTTTCTTCTGGATCTAGCTCCGAAAATGTTGAAGGTATGTCAAATCCTAGGTATGAAAAGGTGCTCACTGAGTGCTTCCTAGTTTTACTTTTTTTGTTAGTTTGTTAGTATTATGAAAATGTTTTGATTTATTGAAACTGAAATGGAGAATGAAATGACAAAATAAATACTTTATATATGGCTATATAGATCTTATACTGTGTAAAAACAGTTTTATTCTTGCATACCATCAGCTGTTACCGTAATATTGAAGGAAAAATGAATATAACCACAATTCTACTAGATAAAACTGTCATTTTTAATTTCTCAGTTAACAAAAATTATTTTTCATGGCTAGTTTAAGTTTTCATATGCCTGGTCTACTCCTGTCTGGACTTGTTTCCTTCCAGATGGGACATACAGTAAATTATTATTATGTGATATAGTAATGGAGTTGTAATGGCCTTCTGTCTCTCTCTCTCTCTCTCTCTCTCTCTCTCTCTTTCTCA
>JAQQAE010010334.1:0-14149 GCA_029823295.1 Pseudamia nigra
CAAACCTCTCTTATCTTTTTAAATGGGTGAACTTGCACATTTTTACATTTCCCAATACTTATCGTCCCCACTGTACTCTAATTGACCAAACTGCACTTTTCTGCTTAATACTTCCTGAAAAAGTATTTAGTCTTTACCACTGTGTTGCATGTGCTCATGTTGTAATGGCAATGAAAACACAATTACCAGGGTTACCTTACCATATTGAGCACCACCTACAGTAAGCCACATTCATGTTAAATCAGTGTGTAGTGCATCCATATTAATGAAAATGACCTTTCTCAGGTCTGACAATCACAGTTGGTCCATGTTGCACTTCTGAAGGCCTTTTGAATGTTTTGGAAGCTTTTCATATTTTTTTGCATGTAAATGAATATTAAAGTCCAAATGATGTACAGTATATTGAAAAAAGAACTGAAACATCTTTATGTGAAAGAGCCTCCTTTCTTCACAGACAGACTTCTAAGTCTACCACAGCATCAAAGCTGTCTGAAAACCAAGAAAAAACTTGCACTACTTTCCAGTTTCATTTATATACACTGCAAAAAGAATTTTGTCAATCAGGTCTCTGCAGAAAGACCACTTGAATATCTTCTGTGTTAAAGTCTGAACATAACAAAATGACAAAACCGATGAGTTTTCATTTACTCTGTTTCCCTGCAAAGAAATCCAAACTTCAGAAACTGAAAGCAGAGACAAAATTTGTTTTGTTGACTCAGGACATTGACTCTGCTTATGATTCTGTCCTTGGATTGTTTTCCTCTCTCCTCTTCTTTGCCTTCTCCTCTTCATCGTATCCTGGCTCTTTTGCTTATCTCTGTTTCCCACATGCACACATACACACTCACGCACACACACACTCTTCGCCTTTTCGCCTCTCACCCCGGAGGTGTACAAGGTTGTGGGAGCATGTGAAAGCCGTCACACAGGGAGAGGTTCATGTGTTCTTCATTTGAAGCCATTTGCCCAAAGCATTCTGTCAGCCTCCATCTGGATGTATGTGTGTATGTGTTGGTGTGTGCACTTGTATTTGTTTACGTGTCAATGACCAGGAGTGGTTGAGGGGAATGTCTGTGTCTGCACTTTGCTTGCACTAAGGGAAAGCTCTATTTTAGTGTGCACATTTGTGTGCGGGCGTGACTCTGTGGGTTGCTGTTGTGCTCATATTCAGCCTCTCTGCTCCCCGCTCGGTGGTCACATTTATATTAAAATGTGCTTTCCCTGCATCCTTAAGCCATCATGCTTTAAAAAGAAGTATAATGGCTTAAGGAAATTCCCTTCAAATTAATTTTAGAGTTTAAAATTAAGCTTAGAAGCTATTCTGTTGAGGGAACTTTTAACATTATAAGAAGTTGTTGCAGAGTTGGGAACTGAAACTTAGCTCAAATTTAGAAGTGATAACCAAATTCCAAGTCAGTTCTGCTTACTGTTTCCCTTTATTATCAAAGGAAATATATCTGTAGAGATCTGTTTCAGTGGAAACCAATATGCACGTCAGATGTCACAAGGTGAAAGCCGGACCGTGATAAATATTTGCAGACTGTTTTTCATTCAATTTACACTAATTGAAACCAGAATTTACACAAATTGTATTCTTCTGTTACTGTTCTGAATGTATTAGATTCAGCAATTAGATTAGCAGTTTGGAGTTTTACTGTAGCTCCTCGTTATCATGATGGACTGTTAATGTCAAAAAACCCTGATGGATCATACTGTATAACATTGTTTCAGATTTTTCCACTTGCTTCTCAAAGTTTGCCACAGTTGGTTGATGCAACTCACATCTGTTTCTGCAGTTCTTCATACATGTGGTGTTGTTGTTCTTTCCCATCTGGGTTATGTATGTTTGTTTCTGGTGCTAAATCAGTGAACATTCCAGTCTGCTTACTGGTCCACATATGCAGACGAACATGAATATGTGCTTAATCTGTTTCCATTGCACTTATTTGCTTTCACTTTTTATGAATATACCAACTTTTGCCCCTCTCCCTCTATAGAAAGATAATATTTTATGATATTTCAGCGTCCATGTTGGCTGTCATTGTAAATCATAAAATGACAAAATGAAGTATGAGTATTAAGAAAATTCTATTTTATTCTATTTTACAGTTCTATTAATTTGGCTAGATCTCTTAAATGTGTTTTGGGAATACCTGCATAGATCATACGATAAAAAATGATGATGTTCCCAGATTCTTCAAGCATAGAAAGGACAAGATATCACATTATGAGACTTAAATTGACAGATTTTGCCCATTTATGCTGCTGTTTGTCAAAAGTCAGTCAAAGGTCTTAAATTGCATCAAAAGTGTCCTAAATTTTTTTATATGCCACTTACTGAAACATGCAGAAACTCTGGGATTTGAGGATGTAACTGAGGTCATATAGTCCTTATCTGTCTTCTGACAAATTGCAGACTAACCAATCAATAAGAAAAACATGGTGGGCATTAACCAACATGCAAGGTAATTTGTGGCTTGAGAAGAAGCAACAGATTGGCCGAATTTGGAAACAGCAGCACCCTCCGACACTGCGTCTGTATTTGAAGTGCAGTCTGCAGTGGGTATATGAATAGCAGTGAGTAGCAGGTTGGCGCAGCAGGCCTTGTTCCTGAGTGATGCCAATCTCCTCTGGCCTTCCTCCATCACCTACTGATGTCCAATCTGCTCCTCTCATCCATAGTCCATAAAAGGCCTGATGCAGATTAGCCCTCGTCATCATTAGCTCTGCCTGACATCGATAAATGACTCTGCCTGTGTGATGTGCAGGGCATTCTGGGTCTCAGGATCTGACTGGTCTCTGTTTTGGTCCCATTTTAAGTCATTGAAAGTGCTTTTAGCTTGGTCAGTCATGATAAAAGCTTTGGTGTCAGCTGATGATGGATGAAGATTTATCAGTGAGCTTTGAGAAGTGGTCTTTTCCAAATTTGTTTGCTTTACTTAGTCTGCTGACCAGGTTATGTTTTCATTAGTGTCTGTTCATTGGTGACCCCTGTCTGTCAGCAGGATTATGAAAAACTATGGCACACATTTCATGAAACGTGATGAAAGGAAGGACAGGCAAAGGCACATGGATTAACTGGGGGACACTGCAGTGTTGGGAAGTCTGTTTCTGAATTATAATAGTTTTCAAATTTCTAGTTACTCTAATAATAATGCACAGTAACTTTTTAATTCATTATATTAAGGCAAATACGGTGTTCGATTGCTTAAATTGAGCATCTTTCAATTTTAGATTGTATTTTATACAACCTGAGCAGCTGATTGAGAAGCTGATGGACCTAAGAGGTTTTTTTGTCAAAGAACTTGAATGATTTAACTTTTGCCCCCTGAACTGACCCTCCTCTGTATCATATCAGGTTGTCTCCAACTGTTCTTTGGTTATCAAAGCCTCTGTCCAACATCTGTTCCTCCAGCTCATCGCACGTGGTAGTGTTTTGTTGCTGCTTCCATCTAAAATGTCATTTATGTTTGTTTTTTATTACAGTCTCCTGTTTCCACCTCTCACAAATGTAAAAACTTGTTGTGCTCTATGTTCTACTCGTTTCAATAAAAGAAGCAACAACTTTAAATCATATTGTTTTGGGATAAATGGTGCTACTGTTTTGAACAAGGAGAGACATTGCAAAATCACTCAAAATTTGATGGTCCAGTGGCCTCTTTTTCAGGAAATACTGCGATTGTGGATGATTGAACAACTTCTTTGGGATAAATCATGAGATCTAAAGAGATGCCATTTTGTAGGTGTGGCTTTTAACTAAGATGCTTCTGTGTTACAGTAAATCAGACTCTCAGCAGGAACTCATAGTTGAAAATTCATGCACAGTTATGCCTTTATCCCCACACACACACACAATGTGTGCTGAGCCCCTGAGGCTGTAGGAAAGTCTCCATAATCATATGGGGGGAGGCACAGAGCCAGGGGAGGGGCCAGGGTCTTCTTGATATCTCAGATATCGTGACATTAGCCAAGTTGGTTATGTAACCACAGAGTCATTCTGTTCAATGGCATAGCACTTCTGGCCAGAGGGGCCATTTTACATTTTGGACTAATAGCAATCACTCTGCTTGGCTGCGATGGCCAATGGCAGCTCAGGGCAGGTAATCATCCCACTGAACAGAGACAAACATAGATGACAAAACTGCTTTTCCCACTGTGTAGGTGTTGGTGCACTTCTGTCATATCTCTTTACCATGGATCCATCTAAAGCCAGAAAACTTAAAACACAACTTTTTAATTCTCTTTTGTACATGTAATATGCTGTTAATTGTATTTCTGTCATTATAGATCATAACAAACAATATAATATTAATATAACAATATGCTTCAACTTAAATCACTGGATTTGAGAACTGAGAAGTCATAAGTTTCACTCTTTCCTATTTTGATGCTCGGCTTCAGTTTTAGTCCTGTTTTTACACATATTCATTTTTTTCAACTTGCTCAACAAGTGGAAACTCTTGAACCTTAAAATCACTTTATACATAAAGCCTTAGGTTCTGTAAATCTACAAAACCAGCTTTTAATTACATTAGATTTTATGCACATCTGAGTCGTTCAGTTTAAAAATCTTTTGGAGATCTGAACACCAGTGGACAGCCAAGACACATTGCTGTTTACACCTGTTTCTAATATGTGTGCAACTTCCTCAGTTTTGTGTTTATGTCTTGTTCCTACCATCACAAATCATTAATAGTTTTCAAGTTTTCAGAACTAATCTATATGTATGGGCTTTTCAAATTCTCGAGATCAAGCCTCAGTGTTCGCCTCCAATTTTTAGGCCAGTCACAGTTTATAAGTAATCACCTTATTACAATGAGCTAAGATCACTGTTTGCATCCTATTAATCATAATATGCTTAATTCATCAATGATTGATTATAACTGGATTCAAGACCCTGTAATGCAATCACACCTGCATTTTCCTACTCATTATACTGTGGAAAAGTCACAGATTTTTCAGTTTCATTTTTGGGGGTTCACATGGTTTTAAACAGTCATATTCTAAAAACCGATAGCAGAATCGTTTCCTACTTTTTGCAGTTGCAAATGTCCTGTCAGCAGTTTTACAAATGTCTGCTTTTATCATTATGGTCCATGGAGAAAATATTTTATTGGCTGCAGGGGCTTTTTCAGTTTACAGTGCATCTTTGTGTTTTGTCACCTTATATTCATTGCAGTCTACTAGCAGTTCTATAAATAATATCATTAATTTTAAAAGTAGCAGCTCCTCACATGGTTCTGAAAAACCTGAGTGCAGCATCAAGTATGATGTACAGCTGAGGTTAAATTTTTTAGCCATATTTCTCTATAACACGATTAACTGAATGCTAAATGTCTTAAAACTATTTAGCACAAGGTATCATGTTCAAATGTGAACTTAATGTTTCACTAATGTCCATCAGTTGTTGTTACATTAAACTGTAACTCTTCTAACACTCGGAACTTAGACTTGCCATATCATTACATAGCCTCGGTCATCCACAGCTGAATGTGATCTTGTTTTAGTTCTAATGTTATAACTTAACAATGCTGGCAAAACACTTGCACAAAGTCCTGCAGGGTTTTGGTGAAAAAAGGAGTATTATCAGTGCTGACAGATTCAAAGGCATCGCTAGAAACAAGCTGAAACTAACTGACTCAGAAGTGCTGGAGTGCTGAACTTGACTGTCCCACTTTTACAAAGACAGTGGTGAAATGCACCTATTCTTGTTTAAAGAGAAAACTGTAGCTCACTGTTAAGGTCCAGCACTACATACCTGGTTTAATCAATCTTCACAGGTACAACTGTGAACCACGCAATACAGTACACTTGTCCTCACAATCTGCAAAGGCCGTCCAGCTGCAGTTTCTCTCATGCATGCACCATCTGTGTATGTTTTTCTGTGTATGGTTTTTATTATTGGATATTTGTGCATGAGTTGGGTGTATCTTTAAGGATGAGTTTCTCACACAGCTGTCAGTTCAGGCCTCGGATAGAAAAAGCAAACCATCAACCAGCACATGAGTAGAGTAAATGTATCGATCACCCAGCAGGATGGGATTAAACAGCCCATCACGCCCGGTTACACCCAGCCAGATGCTGACCTCGTGGCCTTCATAATGCTGCTAAAGGTTCTGCACAAACAGAAGATTAGGGTCAGTTATGTTAGAAGAAAACTCTTCTATGTGGAATGGTGTCACTGAATATGTCGTTATATGTCGAATATGTTGAAGCTGACTTGTGCAAACCTCCATGTTGATGATGGTTGTCTTAGTTTTTCTAACATAATTTAATTCACCATAATTTTGTTTCATATTGTTGCCTGTCGGTGGCGTCATATCATTTTAAGAATATTAAGCTTTAATGTTATTTGTGATTAGGCTTGGAATGAATGGTATAATGTTGAAAGATGGCAAAATCTTAATTCAACAAGTTATACAACCCCCACTGAAAAGAATCCGGCATTAAATATCTCACTGTAATGATGGAGATAAATGTTGAACAAGACATTTAAGTGTCAGTAAACACCTAAATAAATGCATAAATGTGGAAATCAAACTAACTGTTAAAAAGTACTTTTACTATAGACTGTCAGTATCTCCATCACTTGAAGAGCCTGATGTTCTCCATCAGTCAGTATTGACTGATTTCATACTTTCATCAAGTCAGGTGTCAAGAAAGACAAAATGCTGCATCCGTCTTCATATTACAAATGTACTATAATTGGGTGGTTTTGTTTGTTGGTCAGGCATATTTTGACGTAGTTTCTGGGTATGTTTGTGTCTTTGTTGTACAGTATGTTTGTGTCTTTGTTGTCAGAGCCAGTGGAAAAAAATGTCCAAAACTGTAAAAGTTGAGTCCCAAAATGTTCCTTTATAGAAACAGCCTTGTTTTCATCTTTATGGTGGTTTTGATGTTCTCGTTTTCTAAAAGCTCAGAGGAACATTTTATCCTTCAGTTCATGTGGAAAGACGGAAATCTCCCAAGCTGAAGTTTTGAGGTTACGGGTGTTTGTGTGGTCTGTGTGTGTTTGTGTGTGTGTTGTTGAAGTCTGCTGCCGTCAAACAGATGGGGCTTCTTTTTCATCGCATCTAGAGAACACTCAGCTGTCCATCCCCCGCTCATCTCTGCCTTTCTACTCTCCCACACCTTTTTCTCTGTCTCTTTGTGTTTCTCGAGTCCTCCATAACTTGTGCAGGAATCTACCCAGAATGCACTGTGTGGAAATTGCCCCATAATAAATACAGAGCTTTTAAATTGGAATAGAGCCCCAGGCAGGAACCAGACCGGCCGCTGAAATATTCACAAAGCTTTATTAACGCTGTTATTCCTGGCAGATGCACTGTGCGTACTAACAGTTGGCGATAATCAAGCTGAGCCACTGGGTTGTACAGTTTATGGCAAATCATTAGCGATCAGGACATTTGAGGTGCTCTTCTGTCTACTCTCAGTTTATAAGTCTGCTTTATAGGCTTTACAGCCACAAAATCTGTGCAGCCAGAGAAATACAACCCATGAATTCATGTAGGTCTGTCCAGAAATGACCTACAAGTATTTTTGCAATGTTTGCAAAATTCTACTAAAATAAATACGCATACATCAGCTGTACAATGGTTCATGTCATCTGCACAGAAACATAGTAAGAGAGAGATATTAGAGCCCCATACTAACATACTGCCACGTGAAACCGAAATGAACATAACACTGTTTAACGTAGAAGGGCACTCCAAGAGCACATACCTTCACCAAATGTGTTAATTCTAATTCAAACAAACCTTTTCTTTATTTGTTTTCATGGCCGATGCTTTTCAAGCTGAGGGTGTCAGCTGATTGACAGGAGGCAGAGAGTAGTCACAAAAGATGTCAGCGTTCGGTGACAGGTTCTGTCTCCATCTACGTCTCCTTGTGTTGCATCCAATTGTTGCATTCAATAAGAAGACTGTTATTATAAAAACAGTCAAAATAAGGACTTTAGTCATGTTGATTATATGTTGCCAAGGCTGAAAATGTGAAGAAAACTTGGGCAATTTGCACAATGTGATTATTGCTGTTTAAGTGAAGACTCGATTTGACTTATATTTTCTTCATCTGCACAATTAAATCATGCAAAAATAATCACCTGCCAACACTAACTATGCCGTAAACTAACAAGTGTTAGTTTATGGCATAATGTCAATGCATCTGGTTGATAATATAGGACAGTACCATTCTGGTCTCTTAGAAAGGAAAGCAAATGTAATACTGTGATTGGTTGGTTTATGTTCATCATTCTTGCACAAGTAAAGGTGATGCTACATTTTTAGATAGCACAGAAGTCATAGTGGGGTTATGAATCATGGAGCACAGTATGATGCCATGCAAACATTGTTAGTAATTTTAGTTTGGGCAATATACTTGTCATACAGAAAACACAACTTACAAGAGCAGAAACAAAGCTATAGGCCATTAATAAAATCTATCAGTGGCTTATAAGTAAACACATTTGTAAGTTAGGGTAAGGTGATAACAGTAAATAGAAATTACATATTAAAAATAAAGACAGATGAGATATTTAACAGTGGAATAACAGAGATGAACTCAATTGCAAAATGTTTCTATTATTCAGCTCCTCTGTCAATAGCTCATGTAGTATGTTATTTGTAAGAGTCTAACTGGCAAATACTGTAGATGAATTCATATTTTTTGCTGCTCTTAATAAATTCCTGTCTGCAGCACCTGTAACCTTGTGTCACACCTTACATTGTGATTTTATTCATGCTGTTTACAGTGTTTCTGTCTTTTACTTTGAGGCTAAAAAACTTGATTGATATAACTGACAACAATCAAAGTCTCTGGCCTGTAACCCAACACAGCACAGTGTTTGAATCAGTCAAGAAAACTGAAATTGCAAAAAAGCATGGTAAAGTAACACTGATAAAAGCAGGTGTGCTGGATCTTGTGGTTTGGTTCAGGAACATCAGCACTTGGACAACGACTAAAATTAGATACGGCTTTATTTAAAATGTGGTATAGGAAACACAGTGAATCTCATGCTTCCAGTCAGTGAGGACATCTGCAGTAAGCATTTCTGTACTTCTGTCTTTAATGTTTATTTTTGACCCATTTCTCAAAAACGGAGCAGAGACACATGCAATGATTCATCATTATACATCCTCCATCTCCTCTATCTATTCCAGTTACTTTCTTGTCATGTTTATTTTCCATATTCTATACCTTTATCTCCATTTATCAGGTTTCAACTGTGGTTACATCACTCCTCATCGGTGTATTTCTATGTGTGAAGAGTCTCTACACTACTGTTGAACTGGGTCGTGGGTAACACGTTGCCATGGCAACTGCTATTTGCCGGCCCTGGGGCCAAGAGCTGCTTTTCTCTTACACTTTGTCTCCCGTTCTTTCTTCGTCTGTTCTTCCTCACTCTGCTGCTCTTCACCTTTGTATCTGTTTTTTCTCCTTTTCCCTTTGTAACACTGCTCACTTTCTATCGATCTCTGGCTCCATCTTCCTCTCCATTCACCTCTGCATTTTGTTTTTTTCCCTAATGCTCGTTTTTCTTGTTTTTTTTCATCTCCCATCTCCTGCTTCCTCTTCTTTTGTGGAGAAATCAAAAAGGAGCAGGCATCTGTAAATGTTCTCGCTCAACTGTCACTCAAGGCTGCAAATTGAAATCCTAATTTAAGCAGAAATATGCTTTATACTCTGCAGGCCAGTGGCTCCTTACCGCCCAATCACAGAGCTCCTTTAGAAGAACAGGCTTCAACAGTGGGGGATGTTAATCCTTAATTGCAGCTCTTGACTGACAAATTATTTGCTTGACAAAATTAACACATATTTCCAGATCTTTTGTTCTTTCATATTAACTGTCTTCTTAGCTCCTTTGACAGACAGTCTAAAATGTGGGCCTTGAACTATTTTCAGTGTTTAGTGTACAGTCTGTGTTTTCTTATTATTCAAGATGGCACCCTCAAGTGTCTTATTTGGTCAAAAGACCCTCAGTTTGCTGTCATGAGGGGGTGAAGGAAAGAAAGCACTCACTTTTAAGAAACTGGAATAAGCTTTTAATCAATGAAAATAATCATAGTAGAGCAGGGTGATGTGGCCAAAAATATATCACAATAAAAGCATTCATATCAGGTAATAATGATAAACACAACATGTCAAATCATTATTTCAGCACAGTTTAAACCATGTTTTTGTTTATAAGAGAAAAGAATACCAAAAGAAAAGAAACCAAGTGGTTAATTGTGGTGGTAAAAGATACATAAACAACTCAAAAAACTAAAATAAAATGTGAAAAAACATGGAAGAGATGCAACAAGGCAAAACTGGCGTAAATAGAAAACGAGGCAAAACAAAGAGTCAAAAACAAAACCAGACGTGGAGTCCCTGCTTTGTTCATTTTCTGGAACCACTCAGCTGCTGATGATCTTTATTTTGATTTAAGGTTGTGGAAACTAAAATAAAATGTGTTTTTAGCAAGAACAGCAGACCAGCTACGCTTGGTACACTACCAGTCAAAAGTTCGCATACCTCCTCCTTCAGCGTTTTTTTTTTTTTTTATTTTTAACATTGTACATTAATACTGATCAATAGTCCTGTCAGCCTTGTTAGTGCTTGCCATAATATGGATTTGTACAGTAGTTGTAGTAGCACTAACAGGGCAGTTGACTCTGTACCACTGCACTGATGAAGCACATTAAAAAGGCAAGCAGTGGACACACTATTATAAGCCATTTGAAACTATTGTAATGGCGCTTGTGTAACATTATATACATGAGCAGTCGTTGACAAATAATTGACTGTTACAGCTCAACTTAAAGTCCTCCCACAGACTGATGCCTCATCCTTAGTGAAGCTACTGAGTTGGCATATGTTTCAGTTTTGTAACAGGAGTGTGTTGTCTCAGTGATGAACTCCAGTTGCAAGTCCAGGCATATTTCAAAAAGGGGAGAACTGAAGAAGACAAGCAGGGCAGAGGCAACGGCCGAGGTAGCGAGGTATGAAACCAGAGCGATGGGTCAACCTCTGTGTGTCACCTAAATTCTCCTCTAATGAATAGTCCATTGATTTTCATTAAGGCTGGCTGCGGCTGACCACTTGGCCTGTCTGTTTCCCATTAGCGCACTTATAAGCTGACTCTGACAAACAGTCATAGCCACAGGCGGACCGGATGAGGGGCCCGCTCAGCGTTTAAAAGGAACCTGTGAATTCATCCGTGAAGCCGTACAAAGCCGGAGATGAGGGAGTTAACAGCAGAGAAAGCACAGGCCTCCAGTGCCAGGCTGGCAGTCTGGAAATTTATGTTAAATTAACAAATTCTTTAATACCATTTTATTGTTGCATCTTTTATTACCTCATTTGCATATTATTGCATTTTTTTTACATTTTTGTTTTGAGTCTCATATCTCATTTTAGTCTCATTCAGTCTCTTACATTCTTGTTTTGTTGAATCATTCATTTCCTCTTTTTTACTTTTTCTTTTAAACTATTATGTCATTTTTGTCGTGTTGCATTTTTTTAATCACATCTTTCTATCCATCTGGTTTCTTCAAATTTCACTCAGGATTCAACCTTTATACTTGAAAGAAATAATAATTTGATATTTACTGTTTAATTGATGTTAACTCAAGATTTTTTATCATTTTGACTCACAAAATTTTTCAGGACTGTATGCAAATGTTTTTATTCTGTTGCATGTTGCACTGGTGTTGCAAAGATTACATACACAGTTACTTTTTCTGATAAAACACTAATGGCAGTTTTCTTTGTATTGTGTGTGAGTGCAAGAACAATACTTCATAGGAAGAAAAGACACAATAGGTTTTAAAATGTGAAGGAAACCCAAGCTGATGATTTCCTGCAAATGACATTTTATACCAAAATTGTCTCAAACAAACATTTACATTTATTCATGGCACAGACAGACCCCTTCTAAATAAAACAAACTGAATTATCTGTTGAAGCTGACCTTTTCTTCCTCAGTGTTTTGAAACCAACTTTTTTTTCATTAACCTCTGACTCCATCCCAGCCCCTCAAGGCCTGCCCTGTTTCTCAGTTCAGGATTTTTGAGCCATCCAGCCAAATCAGTCCCACCTCTATATCAGCCTACTTCCTTTACTAAGATTAATAGGATTTTGATCGATTATGCAATGATCCCCCGCTCCATTACGCAACACAGAGACTTGAATTAGCTGCACACTTTGGAGAGGAGCAGCATCTTACATTTGTGGTGTGATTTTTCATTGGTAGTGTTCATGTGTCAAGTGGACCACACATGCAGCTGTGTTGTTCTGGAAATAAGAAAAACAGCTTGATGTTACTCCTTTTTTTATGTAATTGATTTTTCATCCAATAGAGGAGCATATAAAGTGTCAACTGAATTTAAAATCCATTTAGTTTGAGTAAACTGGCGTTTTTCTCCTGGCAGTGATGGTATCGATGGTTTTCTGCCCCTAAGGGTGCTGAAATCAATCTGCTCTTTTAACTCATCAATACTGACTGTCCACAGGCTGTAACACTACCTGGTCTAAACAGTCATTCAGTGCACCCTGGAAGGATGTTCAAAATAACATAAAATGATCCTCTTTGTAGGTTTTTCCAATGATGTCTGACAAAGGAAAGTCTGTGAAAGCACATGCGTAGCTTAATTGCTTTATGTGGAACAGTACCACCTTCCACAGTCTCTTGATTGAATTTGAAGTTAATAAAAGCTGTCAGAGGGTCTTAGCTCCTGCTTGTCTGGATGGTCTCACAGGATCACCTGTCATATACGGTATTTGTCATAAAGCACCATGACTAGCACTAAGTGTGTGTTATTTGCTCATGCTCGGTATCACTTTAGAAGTGTGAAATGTCAGAAAGGATCATTTCACATCTGCAGAGCTGCACAGTGTCAAAAGCCAAGTAAAACAGAATATTGGGGTTTGGCAAAATAAAAAAATAGGATGTCTCGCAGTTGCCAATTGGAGCAGGTTGTCATGGAAACAGCAAAGTGGTACACAAGACAGTTCATTTGTTTTGTTTTTTAAAATTATTTTTTATCGAATGTAACTTCCTGCTTTGCTGAAGGAGCTATTTTTAAACAGTCGTTATATAAGATGTGACTCTTGTGCTCAATACAACATCTTATTTTCCCTCCTTTCCATTCTGCTTTATTCAGTGTTGGAGCATGATACGCCACATTTCCCCAACGCCACATACGCCAAGCTTCACCCGAGATACTTAACACACTGCCACAGTTAATGGAAAACAAATTTACTAATTCATCACCATCACTGTGTAGATAGTGCTCCAGCTCTCAGGATAATTTTTGTACCATTCATCATCATTCAGGAGTCATAAAAAAGCAGAGAAATTAAAAATGCATGGCAGCCCTGCAGGCAAATTTGAGCCTTACTTCCAGTACATCTTAAAAACTCACCATTTGCACTTCAGAAATTAAACCAGAAAAATACAGAATACATGTTTCATTCTCATATTCTGAGGGATGATCCATAACAAGTAGCAGTTGAGAGGTGTAAATCATCACGTCTTAACATTCAAATGTGATTCATCAGGCTCAGTGTTTGTCATCACTAGTTTGTACGAAAGTGCAAAGCTTTTCTATCAATTACTATAAGCATTACTGCTAGATATCATTTAAAGCATGTCAGTACAAATGCAAAAGACTTTTAATTTTTTGCTGAACATGAGCTGCTGTCTGAAGAGCATGAGCAGTCTAGATAAACACAAAGATCACATTATCTTAAATGGATGGGATGCATGCCATGCATTTAACGGAAAGTTACTGCAAAACTTATGGTGCTGCCAGGCATATCGCCACACATTATTAGACCTTCTGGACTGGATTGGAGTCACTACATTCAGAATGATGGGTTTTCGAAGTCATCAGAGTTCTTAGGATGACAAGATGGCTTGACATATTTTAGCAAGACCTTATAATAGTTTCCTGTTGACTCATAGATAGGCCACAGTGTTAATTTCATCCTAGCCTGTGTGTCTAAGAAATGTCATTCTAATGGTGGAATGTTGAGAAAAATGGGACAAGTACCATATTTTCCGCACTATAAACCGAACCTGATTATAAGCTGCACTGTCCAAAAATGTCACATTTTTAATTTTTTTCCATACATACGCCGCACCGGATTATAAGGCGCAGTTGCGGCA
>JAQQAE010010335.1:0-14149 GCA_029823295.1 Pseudamia nigra
CAGAGTCCAGACCTTAACCCCATTGAGAATCTTTGGGATGTGCTGGAGAAGGCTTTGCGTAGCGGTCAGACTCTACCATCATCAGTGCAAGATCCTGGTGAAAAATTAGTGAAACACTGGATGGAAATAAATCTTGTGACATTGCAGAAGCTTATTGAAACAATGCCACAGTGAATGCATGTTGTAATTAAAGCTAAAGGCATCCAATAAAACACTGTATTAGAGTGTGTGACCTTTTTGTTTGGTGGTGGCTTTTTTTTGGCCAAGCACTGCAATATAAAGTTCTACATTTCCATTTTTTGTGCCATAACTGCACATGATATATGGCACTGTAATACATATTGCCTGGCCAAAAAAAAGAACACTAATATTTCATGGGACCACCTTTAGCTTTGATTACGGTGCACATTCAGTGTGGCATTGTTACGATAAGCTTCTGCAATGTCACAACATTTGTTTCTGTCCGAAGTTGCATTAATTTTTTGCCAAGATCTTGTATTGATGATGGGAGAGTCTAACCACTATGCAAAGCCTTCTCCAGCACATCCCAAAGATGTTCGATAGGGTTAAGGTCTGGACTCTGTGGTGGCCAATCCATGTGTGAAAATGATGTCTCATGCTCATGAACCAGTCTTTCGTTATTTGAACCTGATAAATCCTGGCATTGTCATCTTGGAATATGCCCGTGCCATCAGGGAAGAAAAAATCCATTCATAGGACAATCTGGTCATTCATATATTCAGACCACATGATGTGGTCTGAATGTGATCACTGATCACAATAATTCAAGATTTTTTTCTGACCACATTCCGTTCTTTAAGATGATGATTCCCCACTATCCTTCCAGTTTTTATTAATGCATTGGACAGTTCTGAAACCAATTTTAGTTGTTTCATTAATCTCTTTAGATGCTTTCTTTCCTTGATGCATGCCAATAATTTGACCCTTGTGAAACAGATTCACATCTTCTCCATGATCACAGGATGTGTCTTTGTCATGGATGTTTCAGAAACCAGAAACTACTCACAGCACCAGTTAGTGTTAAATAACTTGTTGCCAGCTGAAACATAATCACCCGTGCAGTAATTATCGAATGGGAGGCTCTTAACTGGTTGCTTAGTTAAATCCAGGTGGTGACTTTTATTTGGCCAGGCAGTGTATTGCCACCATGTAAACTGTATGAACCCATAGAGATCATAACAAACAAACAAATGAAATTCTAAGTATGATGTACCCACAAATGGCTACCTTTAATATTATTACTAAAAGAAGCTTCAGTTGTTGCAGTTGCAGGCAGTTGTTGTTTTCAGAATTTGAGTCAGTCAAACATGACCTCACTGTGCAATTTGTTGGATTCACTGTCCCTTCTGCTTTCAGTCCATTTCACAGCCATAGTGTCCTCCCTAAGCAGGTGCCAATCACAGCAGGCTATCTCGCCCAGAGCCTTGAGCAGCTGGATCTTATTAGAAAAAGGTGGACATGTTTTGGTGTCCGCACAGCCTGTATTCATCCAAAACCCAATGTGAAACATTCCTTTGGGCGGCGAAAGGTTAATCAGCAGGGCAAAAACAATGAGCTCAGGTCCTGCAGGTAGGAAAGGGAGGAGGACGAGCAGGAGGAAGAAGAGGACAGACGATAGTCAGTGTCCGAGAGAGTACGAAGGACGGTGTGGTGGGTCGACTGTGAAATGAGGAAATGCATTAGAAAATGCACAAGGACATCCAGGATGCTCCCCCTTTCTGCGCATGCAGCAGATTTTTATAATGCACACAAAGTCATAGCGTATCATGTGTGTCACGGACATGGGAGTGTATGAAATTCTACATCTGTTACAAGCAGGTCCCATGTTTTAGTAAGATCACTTTTATATTGTGGCTACCGTACTTGAATAAAAATTTGAGTTACCTGTACTTTCTTTTTACACTGCTTTACTTCTACTCAGCTACACCTGAGAGGCAAAGATCTGCTTTTTACTCCACCACATTTGTCTGACAGCTTTGATTAATCCCCATCTTGTCTCAGGAAAACCATGCAGCTCCAAATATGTGGATATCGAATGTGATAACCTGAATGATGAAGTGTTTCTGTTTTAAATTCACTTCAGTCTCATATTTCATGTTATCCAGTCAACCTCCTTTCACTTAAAAATATACAACAATTATGGGTCGACAACCTCCCCCCATAGTTTTTCACTAAATGCGTGAGAAACTTACTGAAAATTTTTAAAATGACATTCCTCAGAGAAGGATAGGATTTGGATCTTTCACACATTGTGGCTGAATATTTTCAAATCAAAATAAGTTGACCAGTCAAAATGTTAAGTATGCATATTGTGTTCATACTGTCTACAATGAAATACAAATCAAAGTAATTTTCAGCAGTGTTGCATTATTCTTTAATTTGCATTTCTCCACCTGGCTGAACTTTTTTGTACATTAGGTGCATTTCCATCGCAGGAACTTTGGGGTAATTTTACAGGGCCTGGTCCACTGGTGCATGTCTCCATGTAAAGGAACCTTTACAGGATCTAATGGAGTCCCTGCTTTGGGGTAGCTACTCCAAATGGCAATGAAAACTCATGGGTGGAACTTTAAGGTTTATTTGAAGCTGATTGGGTATACTGTACCCAGAGCACGATATGATGTCAACAGGAAACAATGCTGGCAGAAAACCAGTAGTAAATAGTAGGAATCAGGGTTCTTTGAGGCATCTTCTCATGTTGTTCATAGCGCATGCACACACAAAATACCCAAAACAGGAGCGTGACAGCCACCTCCGCTCCCTCCATGTTTATCTTCATCCTCGATATCGTCTCTGCTCTTGCTCTTGGCGCGTAACTGATAATGTCCTGCAATCACGTGGGCGTGATTTCACCACAATTACGTCAGCAGTGGGTCCTACTATGCAGTGGAAACGCAGCAGCCGAGAGGGGCCGAGTGAGAGGACGTTCCTGTAAATTCCCACCTCCCCTATTGCCCACCAACATTCCTTTGGTGGAAACGTGCCTAGTGTCACAAAGCTAAAAACATCTTTAACTAAGCTTATGAAAGTTGACTTTTTAAAGGAACATGATTTCACAGACTTATTTTATTACCGGTGCCAAGGAGATTATGTTTACATTTGTGTTTGTGACTTAGTTTGTTAACATAATTTTCAGTATAGTAGTAGGCCTAGAATGACACAAGGAACAAATGATTTCATTTTGGGGGTCAATGCTCAGAGGGGGTTTGAGACACCTTAAAGGAGGTCTATGCCAACCCTAACCTGTTGAGACTTATGGTATATTCACACGAGGATTAATTGTTTTGTTCAATTCAGTGGCTAATTGTTGCAGTTGTCCTTTGAGTCATTTGTGTTCACAGGGCAACAGTCTCTAGCGGCCCAAAGTTAAAAACAAATGTCATGGATGAAGTAACTGTTCTCTCATTGGTCAGGAATCTCTGGAAGGAATAAGAGTTTCTTCTTGCCTCGGGGAAAAATGTTAACCATGGGTCATCAGCAGAGGTTTTACATTTCTCTGGTTACTGACTGTAACAATCAAGTAACCGGAGGCGTGGTTTTCAGCTCATGGAGTCACTGCTATGACACTTATTCAGAGGATGTGGGCGTGGTTTGTGAACTTTCTCCCAAATTAGCCTGCATGGGACACAGCTGTGTTGGATATGAGCTGATAAAAGCAGCTGATGTGATGCAGCCGTGAAAAGAGAACATGTGGAGAGTGATGAGAAGAGACACCAACAGAACAGGTGAAGAATCGAGAGAGGAAACAGAGCCGAGAGACCCAAACCATACTGACCTATGGGCTGACAATCAAACTTTTAAGAGCACGCTAACACTTTTGCATATATTCACCTTAAAAAACTCTGGGGGGGGGGTGAAAGTGAGCCGAGATAACCTCTTGGCCTGCTTGTTTTGTCCGAGTGTGATTGCTGTGTTCACGTATGCACAAACAGATCAATCCTTCCCTTTTTCGAAACAACTGCTCCAAACAAGCCAGCTGTGAATACACCCTCTCATATGTTTATGCTTCAAGATTAGTCATTGTGGGCTTTCAGTAGGTGTTTCTGGTATTTCTTCTACCACTCACTGATCTCTTGTCTTGCATTTGCCATTATTCAGAACTGAAGAAGCTTCCTGGATAGGTAACAAAACGTCTTCAAACCAAATTTCCAGTCCAGTTGACAGAAGGAAAACCACACACCTTTTACACTGTAGCACAATCATTATTACAGAATGCATTTGTTTAGAGATGCAGATTGATAATTGGCAAGTTAGAAAAGCAGAGATACAGACTATGAAGTCATCCCAGGTGCAAGTCACTGTTTTAGTTTGAATTGGAACCTGAAGAAATGGAAGAAACATACCAAAGTTGTACTTTGTTTTCCTTTGAGGATGTTTTGACTTCATTTCTCCATCTATGTGTTGTGGGGGCAGACCAAAAATATACTGGTTGCACGGTTGAATATGTGCACCACGGCCCATTTTAACCACTAATGGCCTCAGCCTAGTGTCAATTCATGGCCGGTCCAGCTCTAAGACTGACTGCGGTCAATTTTTCATGAGCCGTTCAGTGGACAAGGCTTTGGCCTCATCCCATGTCAGGTTCACCACATGTCCCTAACATAACCACAGATTTGGGACAGAAATATATTGACCAGCAAACATGGAAATGAGTGATTCAAATGAGCCTCTTGAGAATATACTGCAGCTTTTTGTGCTTTTTTTTTTCAGATGACTCTACGTCATTCAAGTGAACTGGTGCAAACTGTGGCCCACAACTGAAATAGTAAGTTAAAACGCAAGTAATAATAATAATAATAATAAACTTTATATATATAGCACCTTTCTAGAGCAAAAAGTCACAAGGTGCTTTACAAAAGCAAGTATGAAACCTGAGCTGCTTATTTAGATCCAGAGGCAGCTTCATTGCAGTGATCCTTACAGGAACGTCACATTTTGTTTAAACCCAGAAACCATAATGGTCTTATTAGAAAATCACACACTTTTCAAGTTATTTGGTTGCATTGAAAGTTTTACCATCTTTTTTTTAATTTTTTCACTGCAGTGTAATGATATCTCAACTTGTATTTTACTCCCGATTCATTACATACTGTCATCTGGTTAGGTCGTCTCTGGGCACCACATTTTGATGCATAAGGTTCCCCTGGGGAATATTTTTCTGATATATGCTGGACACATCATTTCTGAAGCACAGTTTAAGTCTTGACACAGTTCAAAACCATCACCGCAATTAGCTTCACTAGCATTTGGGCATAAAAACAACTATGTTGCTTAGGGAAATAGGTTGAGTGAGGGTCAGAATGAAAAATGCAGACACATTGCATGAAATTTCAACCATAGCATCTTGTGCAGAAGTCCACCAACTCTAATAACTGCCCAACCACCTACTACTAAATGCTATGTCCACATCAGAACATCACCTGGCCCATTTCCAACATCTTTTTGTGTGCTGTCCTATGTACCAAAAATTACACCATTCATCCAAATCAGATGCCAAGGTAGCACAATGTGACGGCTTTCTGGAACATTTTGGATGGTGTGCATCCACTTACATTTGATGTCAAATAACACAGAATGGTGGTGGTATGTGATGTCTAGACAAATACCACTTACATATATCTATATATTTTTTTTGTTTTGTTTTGTTTTTGAAAAAGCTAAGCTTAGAACAACCACAAAACACCACTGTGTTTATATTATAGAGTTTCACTTATGGAACTGCTGTCTAGATAAAATTAAAACATGCCGTACACTTAAACTGTTTAAACATTTGTATAAAAACATAATTTTGAAAAACTGTGATAAGTATTTATGGTGATAATTCTTTCTGTGAGTTGTTTATTTATTTTGCTGTGATGCTTTCTCAAGTTTATTCTGTTAGAATTTTGAATTTCATTTGAATGTTTAAGGTTGGAAGTATTTGATTTTGTTTTCCTTACATATTGAATATATTATTACAATTATTGTTTTCATTATTATTATAATATATACTGTGTCTGTAAGTCTTAGCTTTAGCCTACACCCTTTCGGTTTATTTGTTTCTTTTTTCTCTTTAAATGTCTTTATTTTCTTTTTTGTTAAGCATTAAATCAAATATATATAAAGTCTGGGGCTACATTGCTGCTTCAAGACATGGATGACTTGCCATAATTAATGGAATCATGAATTCTAAGAGAAAATCTTGAAGGGGAATATCTGACCATCACTTTATGACCTCAAGCTCAAGCACACAGGGGTTGCACAGCAGCACAATAAATCAGAAGGCACTAGCAAGTCCACCTCTGCAAGACTCAAAAAACACAAAATGAAGGTTTTGAACTGGCCTAGTCAAAGCCTGGATGTACATCTGATTGAAATGCTGTGGCGTGACAAAAAATAGGCTGTTCATGCTCACAAACTCTCCAGTGTGGCTGAATTAAGCCAATTGTGCAGAGATGAGTGGGCCAAAATTCCTCCACGATGTGATATGAAAGACTCATTGCCAGTTATCGTAAACGCTTCATTGCAGTTGCTTCCCCCCAAGGGTGACACAACCAGCTATTAGGCCTAGCAGGTAAATAATTTTTTTTCACAAAGTGCCAGGTATGTTTGCAAAGCTGTATTTTGTATTTACTCGGGTTGTCTTTGTCTAATATTGAAGTTTGTTACACAAACATAAGGAAGGGGCAAGTACTTTTTTTCATAGCATTGCTATTTACAGTATATAATACAAAAAGGCTTGTTTCAAAATTCTATCTGGGTTGCGATGTGATGGAAGTCTCACTAGAATGGCCCTTCTTGGGAGCCTTAATGTTTCCATGTTGTTTAGATGCCCCCCTGGGGCATCTAAACAACTTGCTGATGGCGCCCACCTACCTGTCGCCTGTCCACTTCCTTCACCTTCATCCATCGGCCCTACAGGACATGTACATTAGCATATCTGGTCATTTTCCCTTCGTCAACATGCACCAGTCTAACTCATCCCTGCCTCAGTTATCAGCCTATGCCATATGCTGTGTAGGTGGTAGGAAAGAGACTAGAGGCATCCTTTGGCAACTCTATCTACCGGCCCCCTGAGACTTTCCTCTTAGTTTGACTGCTTTGCGACATGAGTTTATTCATCCCTTTCTGTGTTTGATAACCCCCCACCCCCCACCACTCCTCCTGGGCCCGGTATGAAGGTGCCCGTGTGTGTCTGAAAAGGCCAGTGATGCACATTCTGCTCTACAGGCATTAATCATTTCCTGGCAAAAGAGTGTGTATATGTAATGTCTGAACTGCACTCGCTTGTGTTCAGGGTTTCTTTTATCTTGCCTCTTATAAGACGGAATGCTTGTGTTAAATTCTTGTCCAATGCTCCACCTGCACAACTTCTCTTTGTTGCTTCATTTTGAATTACCTTCACTTAGGATTTTTTTTCTCTCTTTAGAGGCAGAGGCAGATGGTTGGTGCAGATGCGTATAATCTCTCATTTTATTTTGTTTTCCTTGGTATTGTTCAGAGTCAACCTCCCTTGTACTGTTGTTATGTGTGCCCACCTTTCCTTTTCTAGAACATCTGCACTTAGAAATGCTTCAAATTTCAAAGTTGGCAGAATATTTTGAAATTTGCAGTATATAATGTCCATAATGCGACAAATAACAACTGGCCCATGATTTTTTTCAGATGTAGATGGCACTAATTAACATGAGTATTTTCATTTTTTTCCTTTAAACCATCCTCCAAAAAGGCCTTGTTGTTTCTGCAACATTGTACATTAACACTGAAGACAACAACTGTAGAAAACAACATCGTGTCAAACAACCAAGGACACAAACATAGACACATTTAGCTTTGATGGCAGCTTTACATTTTCTCATCTAGTCCATGATTTATAGAGATGAATACTCCAGCTTGAACAGGACCATGACAGACTTACTGTATATACCCCTGTCACACTAGAGACAGAATGAGCTGGAATGCCATCAGAACATCCTGGAACATTCTTGGATATTCGGAGTACATTCTAACAATTCTAATTGCAATCTGAGTGCATTCTAAATAATCAGGCCCATTCTTGTGGCCAGCCCGAATGTTTTAGTCATGCTTAAGACATTCGAGGTATATTCAAAGTGGAGAATTATCCAACGGCATGTAAGTGTAAACTAACTGCACAATGACTGCGTTCCAAACATTGTTACAGCATACCAACAGCATTCAAAACCTTCGAGGGAGAAGCAAAATGGCAAGCAACTTCAAATCCTGCCAGAATGTCCCAAAAGCACCTCGAATGAGCCAGAATGCACCTTCTGACCAGCAATCAAATGGCATTTGAAGTGCACTCCAAATATTCTGGCTGCAGTCTGTCTTCTCAATATTCTTACTATATTCCACCTACATTCGAGCTGCATTCCGGAGCTAATACACCCAAAATGTTTAAGAATAATTTGAGGCAGGTTAGAAGCATAGAACCTGCTAAATATTTATGACATTAATATTTATTAGATTTGCATATTTGTTTTTATGATAAAACATGGTAAATCTCCACACAGCTTTAGTAAATATTTTTTTAAGAAATGTCAAGTTCATTCTTACAAAACCAGACAAGCAATGAATTTTCATTTTTCTTTATGTAAAAAATCTCAAGTCCAATTTTCTTTAAGATATTTTGGGGTCAAATTATGGAATGAGTACGGAGATATTATGAAATTGTCATCAATCTTATTGGCTTCTTTAAAGACGAAAAATGTAAAAACAGCGGCTGAGCGGTCATTTTCAATATGCTGTCACATTTGGAAATGATTGTAGAGCCTAGGAGGACATTTTATTTGGAGGAAATGTTCAGAACACAAGGTAAATTAGTCACTCATCCCAATGTCATTCATCTCATATGTTATATTCATAAATCAGAAAACTTAAAAGACATCTTTAAACAGGGTATAAATTCACATTAAATGCCAAATGGGCATTACTTTGCACATTGTTCTGTTGCCAAATGACCGCACAGCTCTGCTGCTTCCCACATTGACTCCATTATGTTGTCCACTCATTGATTCTGTTTATATTCTGTGGGTTTCACAAAAACCTCAGCGGAGTTTTGACAAACATGGAAATCAATACTTAATGACCGAATGAAAGTATATGTTAAAGAAAGCAAACCACCGAGAGTGTGTCCACTTTAAGAACACTTGTGATGTGATCCTTGTGCCACTTAATCTGTCAGAATGTTGTTTTAGAGCTGGTACAAGACTGATTATTTTATTACAGGGCGCTGATAGCACAAGTACAACTATAAGTAATTACATTACCACATGCCCTTGATTCATCCTCAGCTACTCTGTAGTCACACTGAAAAGTAATTAAGTATATCTACTCAAGTACTTAAATGCAAATTTGAGTGCCATGGGTTGAGTATTTCCATTTTATGTTAATTTTACATATAATCTACTGTATTACCTCCTGAGCATGTAAACTGTACTTTTTTAATCCAATATTTCTTTCAGAAAGCTTTAGTTACTTTTTATATACTTTTTTTTAATAAAATGGATGATATAACAAGCTTTTACAACACAACATTGTTTAAAGGCTAAGCCAATGGTTTCCAACCTCACATTGTACAAAAAGCACCATGTGGTTGGATTCACTTTTCAGATATACAGGAGCTGTTCACAGTTCTGGTCATTTTTCCCCTCTGAACCACTCAACCACCTCCAGGGCTGGAAAACACTGCAGCAGTGTGTTCGAAAGTGAGTCACTTCCAAATATCAACCCCCACGGAGGAGCCATGAGTCAAATGTGGAACTGTCATGGACTGCAGTGACATCAGGGGTCACTGGGGGCTACTGTACATGTAGCTCCAAAAATGAGTCAGTCCCCAGAGAGTCTCATGTTAAAATGACCAACTTAAGAGCAGAAATAAGCTTGTTTATGTAGATGATGTGATTCAGACCTCAATATTTGTGGATAGGAACACCATGCATAAAGTATAACCAAAAAACTTTATAAAAGCAAATTAACCTAAACCAGACCAAATTAGTCCAAATTAAGTTAACTTTTTATAGTCTTTGTTCATATTGATTTGCTTCTTACTTAAAGTCTTAGCTCATTTTCTTTTAACTTTGTTTCTAATTCTGTCCACTTTCTTAATTTTGTTTCTTATTTTGTCTGCTTATATAAATTTTATTGATCATTTTATGCATTTTCCTTTGTTTTCTTTCATTTTTTGCTCATTTTTCTTCATTTTTTTATGATTTTGTTCATTTTTGTCACTTTCTTAACTGTCTTTTTCCTTCTTGTCTTTAATATCTTATTAATTATATGTTCTTGATGATTTTGTTCATTTTTTTCACTTTCTAAATGATATAATTAATTTTCTTCATTTTTTGAGCATTTTGTTCATTTTCTTCATGAATGTGGTTATTTTTTATTAATTTTGATCATTTTGTTTTTTCTTTCATTTTCTTGACTATTTTCTACACATTTCTTCATTTTCTTCTTCATTTTTTCATTTTTCCTCGTTTCCTTGATAACTTTGTTAATTTTTCTTTGTTTTACTGATTACTTTGTTATTTTTGCTTCTAATTGACTTGGTTTTTGGATTTTCTGTCATTTATTTCTTTATTTTGCTTGTTTTAAAAATAATTTGGTTACCGTATTTTTTTATTTGTTCTTGGTACTTTAGTAGTAAAGTACTTTGCGAAGCAGGAGTTGTTGTAAATGTGTTACAAAAATACATTTGGTTTTCTTTGTTATTTAGCTGAGTATTTTGCTTATAGCATTAGTTTCTTCCTCAATTTGTACATTTTCATCCCAAACATCTACTGATTTACTGCTGTTAGCATTTTTTGCCTCGATGTTACAATTGCTGCAAATTTAAGATTGAATTTTCTCTGAAATAAAACATAACTGACTAAAGACATTTTGTCAGAAAATAAATCAAATGTCACAAGATCCAGTTCTAGTCTGAACTCTTGTTTAGACCAAACTTGGAGTTACTGCAGTTTACCTTTGTAGGATGGCATAAATATGAAAATAACTCATGATGATTCACTATTAATTATGTAATGATGTCTTAAGATACTGTTGCACTGCATTACATGTAGGATTTATTTTGCAGGATTATTACTCTTCATGTAGTATTTGTACATTCCTGTATTTGCATTTAAAGTATCTGAATGCGTCTTCCATCACTGACCTTTTAGAGGCACGTGACGTTAGATGTCACCTGCAGGGGCGTCGCCACGTCGTCTCACAAAGGGACGTGTTGGCCAGACAGGCTGCTTGGACAGAAGCCATACTTACAAGCTGTGAAAAGGTCCTGCGGCCTCCCTCACTTTCCACCAGCCTTACATTTGTTCTAGCTCCTCTCCACTTCCCCCGCCATCTGTGGTCTTAATGAAGCTGTCAAGAAGTTGTCATTCACTCATGAGTGGCTGTGCATCACAGCATGATGGCAAACATTTAGCCAACAAAGACTCAGCAAAGCCTTGAGCTGCAGCATAAAGTTCCTGAATTGCTGTCTTGATGATTTCTAACACATCATATATCATCATGTGGATGCAGCCTTTTTTACCTGTGATGATCTAGGGTGGACCAATGAAAGACCAAAGCACAGGGTGTGTTAATACGATGAGTAATGACAAATCCCAGCATGTTATAAAGTCCTGAACCAGAATGAAATGGTCGTCACGGGGAACAAAAGAGAAATTCTGACAGTTGGTTGCGAAGGAGTCATGGAAACGGCAGACCGCTGGGAAGTTGATGAATGACAGAAGGGTTTTTGATTCTCATGGTGTCGCACATGGTTACAACAGAACCATAGGCTTTGTGGAGCTACACCCTCCTGCTTACTGACTGGCATTGTGTATTGTTTTACAGGCAAAGGGGTCCCACCCTCTGTCGGAGGTTAATTTGCCAAAACTGATCAGGACTAAGTGTCGAGGGGAATGTTGTGGGATCTCGGCTCATTAAGAAATAACTTTGTTCTTTAGAGCTCTATTAAACAGGGCAATGTTGGCATAAGACAGAGCTGCAAATCCCGTATCTGGCCCTGCAGTGCTAGGAGCTACTATTATGTATATGAATATGTATATGTTTGGAACTCTCGATTTAGGAAAGGTTGACGGACAGAAAAATTGGAAAAGATTTAGCAACAACATTTATGAAAAAACATTCATATGCATTATAAGAGATGGAAGCATCTCTTATTCTTTCTGCCATGGTGAACGTTTATGACAGATCAGCTGCTTATAAAAAGCAAAAAAAAATGACATGTTTCTTTGGAATGTAAACTAATTTGAAGTCAACTTTTCAACTGTCACAAAATACACATTATGTGAGTTTCCATGTGTGAGACTGGCCAGTTTCATTTATACACACACTACATTGTTTGGTTTCAGTAATTTCTGTCAGTCACATTAGTTTATTGGTGCTGCTCACTATTGTGTTTTGGTTTGGTTTAGTCACTTTTAGGTTAGTTACATGAGGTTTTCTTTGTTATTTTGTTTTGTAACTAAAATAGCAGTTCAGCTTTTAAAATACTCAGACTTAGAGCATTTTATCTCTGTTATGTTTATTTCTTTTGTTTGAGCAGCACCACCATGCCCTTTGCCCTCCATTTCTTATTTTATATTGTTGTAAACTTTGTCTTTACACTTTTCTTACCAATAAGTTGTCAGTTTTTCCATAAAAACCTTTTCCATCTGGTTTTATGTTCATCCCCTTTCCCCTAGCAAGCTGGGGTCATAACAGTGACAGATTAACTGTGATATAACCCATTGGTTTGTGGACTGCTGCTTTGAGGCCAATCAGATTATCACCCCCTGGATGGCATTTTGGAGCCAACAACAGAATGCAACCATGTTTGGAGTAATGAATGCAGAGCAGCAGCTGTAGCATGTGTTAGCTGTCTGATGGGTAAGCTAACGGTAAACTCTAATTTACTGATACAGTAAAACTGAATCAAGCATTACCAAACAGTCAGATTATGGTGTTGTTAGTGTAAGCACCGAACCACGACTACAGCCGAGGGCCTGTCAGAAAAAACTATGTTCAATTAAATAATTAGAAGGTACAAAGGTCCAACATAGGACTTGGTAGCTGGATAGACCTGTCAAACAGACCTCTCAATCAAGTCCCATGATGGCAGTAATTTATCAGACAATCCGAACATACTGTATAATAAGAGAGCGAAAAGTTAAAGATGGACCACCTGATCACTTAATAGAGGGAACAAATAAACAGTTTGAGACAATAATGACTCAAGACAAAAATTTGTTCACTTAGTATTTGCAGGGGCCCAATGTAATTCCATCAGGGCTATTTGGAGCCCAGTAAACAGTACCCCAGTGGCTGCCAGAGGTATTATCACCTTTATTATAACTTATTTCCACACTGGCTACACTACACAGCCCTGGTCCTTACCCACACGAATTAGGCTGCCGAATTTATCAGAATGTGGAGCTGTAGGCTACATGACTAATAAACAGAGAAGTAGAACATCCTGTTTGATTTTCACCTGAAATGATTTTTGACTGAAGACATAGAAATAATTAAAACTCAAGAATTCTGTTTTTTCTCATCATTTATCAGAATATCTTGAAAAAAATCTGAAACCAGTCACATAAATTAAATGTTCAAAATATCAAAAACCATCCCAATGGAGCAAAAAACTTCGGGGGAGTTTATTTCAGTCTGTCCATTTGCATAAGTCTTTAATGTCAACAGGGTCGAGGCATGGGTGGATCAGTGCCATCTGTCCAGCCATACGTCTGTGCTCTAACTCGAAAGAACAAGCTGGGTTCAACAAACTTGTCATACAGTTTGATCTTGGGACCAGCATCTGTTACTATGTTTCTGGAGTCAAAAGGTCAGTGGTCAAGGTCAAAAAAGTTCCAAACCAGTTCCAGCCTGTAGTGACACTCCGACCAGAGCGAGGGCTGCCGAAGTTGAATGAAGTTAGAATAGATATACTGTACAGATGTAGCGGGTTTCATTTGGCGGTGCTGCCGCGGCAACAATGCCGCAGTGTTAGAGATGGGGGGGCTGGTGGTGGAGGGCGGAGGGTTTGTTTTTCCAGCAGTCGCGGCAGTGCACAGCAGCAACCACCAGGTGGCTCATGTGAGCAGAGAAGGATTGAGCATTGTCTACCAGCAGCAAAGTGGGATCGAAT
>JAQQAE010010336.1:0-14148 GCA_029823295.1 Pseudamia nigra
AACCTCTCTTATCTTTTTAAATGGGTGAACTTGCACATTTTTACATTTCCCAATACTTATTGTCCCCACTGTAACATTCCTTAAAATATTTTGAGTTGTAGCTGAAACAAATCCCATGTGATGCTCCCATGTTAGATGATCAAAAAGGCTGCAAACACCTACAAATAATGTTTCATGGATTATTAACAACACTTGTGCCTTGTTTGGAGACCAGTGAGTATAAGTTTGCTGCAGGTCAGTGTCTATATATACAGTAAAACGGTTCTGTTTGTCTTAGAACTACAAGTATACAGATGCAACAACAAATCGGCAAGTGGGTCTCGATTATTCAAATACATATTTTTGACAAGTTTCACTGAATTAGCACCATTATTTTACACATTACAGACCTAACACTAAAAAGCCCATTGGAAAAAAGCATCTGCATTTCAACTGGGTATTCATGCTATTTTTATATCAATTAAACAGAGAAACTCGAAAGTGTTTACAGATATTTATATTTTTGATATGTGTATACTGGTGCAAACAACTCAATACAGTAATAAATAATGGCACTGTTTTGCATTTTCAGACATCATGACATATCATAAGTTATTGTGTACCAATGTATCGGAGAATCCCCATGTCATAATACCAATGTAGTGATGTACACCTTATTGTGTGCATGTCACCTGTACACCATGAGGAGAGCACAATGTGTGTTTGTGATCCTCTGTAGCTGCTTCTTGTACGAGTGAGCCGCAGAGGCGAGCTGTTCCTCTCTAGCCCTGTATGACGAACGCACATCCCGTAGCATGTTGTCCACAAACTTCCTCATTTTACTCCCGTCAGGCCTTTTATTCTCTTCAAGTCCATCTATGTATTTCTGGATGAAACACATGCAGAGGAATGTTACAGGGATGACACTCTGCTGTAGGTAATAGACTAACGTAAGTACTGATACTTTGACATTGTTGTATACTAATACTCTCCAACATTTCAAAGGCAAATATTAAGTTTTAAAATTTGTCTGACAACTTTAGTTAATTTTTACACTATTTGGATCAGAGTTCCAGTCACATGTTCCTTGATTAGGTTTTGCATCAAAAATCTATCACTGGGAATCACTGGGTTCAACTGAACATTCATGCCAATGTTTTTGTCCAACTGTGTCTGAAATATTAAAGTACTTTCTCATTTGCAGCAATTTAAATTTAATCTTGGGTACCTCTAGATTAGATTTGCACCCATCATAACTCAAAATAGTCTGTAGTTACAGTATTTCAGAATCAAAATACAAGATTACAAGAGGGGAGCCCTCTTCCTGAGATGACTGGTTTTGCCTCCTTTGGAGTTTCTGGGGTGAGGGGAGGAGTTTGGCTAGGTAGCTTTATTGGTCTTCTTTGTAAACAACAAACACCCTGTGTAGGGTGGCTTCCACCACACCTATGACTACTAATACTACTACTACTACTACTACTACTACTACTATTAGCAGGGTTACCAAGCCGCCTGACTCAGCAGCGAGCCATGTGGCATTCAATCCAAAATACAGCCGCAGACAGCAAACGTCAACTTTGTACGTAACTGCTGTGTGATGGTCACGAGTGAAACCAGGCTGCACCCTGGGATCCCTGACAGGAAGAGCAGATAGCAGGATGCACCATCCACCAAAGCCATCACAATTGTGACTCTGGGAAGAGCAAAGGAGGTGAACTGTACAACTATGTTAACAACCACTGGTGCTCACAGAGCCAAGGTGTTGGCAGATACTGCTCCCCTTGAGGCTTTGACTATCACCTACCAACTTTGCTGTTGCACCTATTCACATTCTTCCTGAGGCTAGCACTAACCTTGCTCTTAGCCACTGCTACAGTGAGAATTACCATCTAAGGAAGTCTGATACACTATGTGTATAATGGGACTCGATGAGAAAAAAAGTCTTGCAACCAAGATTTTATGAGACTTGTGAAAAGGGGATTCTATGAGATACGCAGACTGTTTTTTGCACTTTCTGGCTGGGTGATGATGAAAATTTACCATTTCTAAATGGTAGATTAGTCAGAAAAAAAGAAAACCATGTCATGGGCACTTACATGTAGAGATGTGGATGCATTTAAAACATCTGATATGCTAGTAAATTAATCTACAGTAATGAAAGCATATTATATGTTTAGATTTGTAGAATTAGCTCCACATTCATGCACTAGAACATTAAATTCTTATACAGTACATATACTCATTAATAATAAAGCAGAATAATATAGTATATTTTATAATTACACTTTAAATGAACTTGACCAGACAAAACATGCCCTTTGTCTTTATGCTGTCGAGTTGGTACAGTGATATACAAGGCATGTAACATCACTGCTTCTTATTTAATTAGCATTTTAAATACCAGCCCAGCTTTTTCTTATTTAACATTATACGGTACTTATGTTATATTTTGGATTCAGGACTTCTACACTGGGATATTTGTACATTTACTTAAGCAAACAATCTGAGTGTTTTGTCCATCTTTCAGTACAGGCCTTTATTACTCAAAACACCCTAAATTCATTAGGATGCTTTTACATTCTGCTACTCACAGCTAAGTCCTGTAAATAGCAGAGCAGTCGTGCACGGTATTCCTCATTTAGTTCTTTAACTCTGAGCTGCAGCTTGGAGTTCTCCTCCTCCATCTCTTTCATTTGACTCTGGGAAAACATCAGGGCCTGGTAACACATTAATAAGTCAATGTTAAACACATTTTCAGCATTCTAAAACCCGCCATTAAAATGACAGTAATCAGTTGCATCCTACATAGTGATGGCATATACACCCTTTTTAAAAATGTGCAAATCAGTAGCTTGGATGATTCATGCTCACCGCACTCTGCTCAGAAATCTTCTGCTGAGTATTAAGTATCTCTTTCTTGTTCTCCTGGCGCTCTTTGCCCATAGCCACCCTAATGACCAAACACAGGCACAACCACAAAACAGCAATGACCAAAAATGCACAGACAGCCACATCACAAGAAGACACAAAGGGACCACATCACTCACACAGCATATAAAGCTACAGCTTAGATCAAAATCAAAGGAAACCACACAGCAGATGCGAGAGTGATGTACAGTAGAGCATGTATCCTGAGACAGGTTTGGTTGTTTAATGACTGGAAATGAGAAACTAAGGATGATTTACAGTATCTGCAGTGTACACAAGTAAATGGCAAACATTTGGTGTAACTCACACTTTGTCCTCCAGTATTTTCTGCTGTTCCTCATAGGTGTTCTTCATTTTCTCCAGCATGGTTTTGATTTCATCTTGGTTTCCAAGCAGCTATGAATAGATACAAATAACAGTTACATATGGAGAAAACACATGTGCTGATCACTGCAAACAACACGTAAAAGTGATTAGAACAGGGGTCTGCAACATGTGGCTCCAGGGCCACATGTGGCTCTTGAGCCCCTTCTCACTGGCTCCTGTGGCTTTGCGATGGAAATATATTAAAAATCGAAATGAACACTAAATCAACAAAAAAAAGGAAAAAATAAACCAGATGAGGAGCAAAAACCAATACAAATAACCAAGAAGTTAATAAGTAATGGATGCATAACATGATCAAAAATAAACAAAACCTTAGAAAATGAACAAAAATAAGCAAAATTCTGAACAAAATGGGAAATTTGTAGCAGAGTAGCCTCCCTCCACCTTCAGGTCGGAGCATGGGTTCTGACTATTGTTTGTGCTTATGCACCAAACAGCAGTTCAGAGTACCCACCCTTTTTGGGGTCCTTAGAGGGGGTGCTGGAGAGTGCTGCTGATGGGGACTCCATTGTTCTGCTGGAGGACTTCAACTCTCATGTGAGTAATGACAGTGAAACCTGAAGGGGTGTGATTGGGAAGAACGGTCTCCCTGATCTGAACCCGAGTGGTGCTTCATTATGGGACTTCAGGTCACTGAGGTGGTCAAAAAACTCCTCAGCGCCAAGGTCCCAGGGGTGGATGATCTGCCCAGGGTTCCGTAAGGCTCTGGATGTTGTGGGGCTGTCTTGGTTGACAGGCCTCTGCAACATTGCATGGTCAACGGGGGTAGTGCCTCTGGATTGGCAGACTAGGGTGGTGGTTCCCCTCTTTAAGAAGGGGGACCGGAGGGTATGTTCCAACTATAGGGAGATCACATTCCTCAGCCTCCATGGTAAGGTCTATTCTGGTCTACTGGAGAGGAGGATCCATTGGTTAATCGAACCTTGGATTCAGGAGGAGCAGTGTGGTTTTCGTCCTGGTCGTGGAACAGTGGACCAGGTCTACACTCTCAGCAGGGTCCTAGAGGATGCAAGGGAGTTTGCCCAACCAGTCTACATGTGTTTTGTGGACTTGGAGAAGGCATTTGACAGTGTCCCTCGGGAAGTTCTGTGGGGAGTGCTCAGAGAATACGGGGAGCCAGACGCACTGTTCAGTCCCCATATGACTGGTGCCAGAGCTTGGTCTGCATTGCCAGTAGCAAGTCAGACTCATTTCCAGTGAGGGTTGGACTCTGCCAGGGCTGCCCCTTGTCACCAATTCTGTTCATAATTTTTATGGACAGAATTTTTAGGCACAGCCAGGATGTTGAGGGGGTCTGGCTTGGTGACCACAGGATTGGATCTCTGCTTTTTGCAGATGATGTGGTTCTGTTGGCTTCATCGGGTCATGACCTGCAGCTCTCACTGGAGCGGTTCGCAGCCGAATGTGAAGCGGCTGGGATGAGAATCAGCACCTCCAAATCTCAGACCATGGTCCTCAGCTGGAAAAGGGTTGCGTGCTCCCTCTGGGTCGGGGATGAGGTCCTGCCTCAAGTGGAGGAGTTCAAGTATCTTGGAGTCTTGTTCACGAGTGAGGGAAGGATGGAGCGGGAGATCAACAGGAGGATTAGTGCGCTGGACGCAGTGATGCAGATTCTGCATCGGTCCGTTGTGGTGAAGAAGGAGCTGAGCCAAGAGGTAAAGCTCTCGATTTACCGGTCAATCTACGTTCCTACCCTCACCTATGGTCATGAGCTTTGGGTCATGACCGAAAGAACAAGATCCAGGATACAAGTAGCTGAAATGAGTTTCCTTCGCAGGGTGGCTGGGCTCTCCCTTAGAGATAGGGTGAGAAGCTCAGTCATCCGGGAGGGACTCAGAGTAGAGCCACTGCTCCTCCACGTCGAGAGAAGCCAGATGAAGTGGCATGGGCATCTGGTCCGGATGCGTCCTGGACCCTTCCCTGGGGAGGTGTTCCGGGCACATTCCACTGGGAGGAGGCCCAGGGGAAGACCCAGGCCACGCTGGGAATATGTCTCTCAGTTGGCCTAGGATTGCCTCGGGGTCCCCCCAGATGACCTGAATGATGTAGCCAGCAAGAGAAAAGTCTGGGCTTCCCTGCTCAAGCTGCTGCCCCCACGACCCGACCCCACGGAGAAGCGGTTGAAGATGGATGGAACAAAAATGAGAAAAAAATGAATAAAACCATCAATAAATTGACCAAAAACAAACAAATAATCAAGAAAACAAGAAAAATCTTCTAAATGAATAAGTTAAAAGACAAAACAAACAAAAAACAAATTAAACAATAACAAATTGGTGCTACCAGTTCCCAGCTAAAATGTGGTTTAAATTTTATATGGTACATGAAAGTCTGAATATTTTTTGTGGCTCTAGACACATTTTTGTTCCTATCTGTCCAAAGTTTTTTGTTTACATTTTTCGATCTTGTAGAATTCAAAGCTGCACTGATAATGTATAAAGTACGGAACAATTTACTGACACATTGTATTCTAAATTATTTCTGTAATAGAGAGGGGGGTATAATTTAAGGGCCACATTCAATTTTAAATTGCAAAGTATTAGGATGACCAAAAGAAATTTTTCCATTTCTACATGTGTTGTCAAGTTATGGAACAGATTGAGTGAACACTTAAAATAATGTCCAAACAGTACATAATTTAAAAAGAAATATAAATAAGTTATTTTCAGAAGGTACAAGGATTTAGAGGAGTGTTAAACAAGGGGGTATATGGCTTGATGGGGGTATATATTGTTCATGTATATTGTTTCATGCGTGTGTGTATGTGCTGCATTGATCATACTGATGGACTCTGATTTGAGTTGACTGTTGTGCAGCATGAAGGGGGTAGAATAAAATAAGTGTGAACTTCATCCTACTCTTTTTCGAACATGTGAATATTTGGCAAATGTGTTTGTTTTTTTTCATTTATTTTCATGTAATCTGTATTATCTATTTTCTGTGTGTACTTTTCTCCATTTTTATTACATGTTCGAAATAAAGTCAACCAATCAAGCAATTAAAATGGCTGCTTAGACTGCAAAAACTGCCAACCCCTGAATTACAAGAATGAAATACTCACATTTTCTTCCATAGTTTTTTGCTCCTTGTCCAGAGCTTCCAGATCTTCAGGCTGTCACATGAAGCAATGGGTCAAATAAATGACAACAAGTGTAATATATCCCATCCAAAGAAACAAGAGCATCCTACGGGTTATCCAGTGTTTCAGTACTGATACAGGTCACTTGTAACTGACCCAATATTTTGAATTTATATACAGAACCAGTCAAAATATTCAGTATTTTTTGTTATTGTCCACATTGTACATAAATACTGAAGACATCTAAACTGTAAAAGAACACATATGGAATTATGTAGCAAACATAAAAGTGTTGAACAACCCAGAACATGTTTTATATTTTAGAAAGTAGCCATATTTCACATTAATTTGTGTCATTTCTTGTCTTAATGTGCCATCAGTTGTCTTGTGCAGAGGAGGGGTGGGTACAGAATCAATAGCCATATTATGGAAAAAGTACTAGTAAAGAGAAAAGAGTCCATTAAACACTATCTGAGGTGATGTAAATTGTCATTTTCTGATGCTTGAAATTCTCTGCAGCAGAGGTACTGTAAATCTCTTCATTTCCTGGGACACTCCTCATAAGAGTCAGTTTCATCAAGTTCTTGAGATTTTTCAGATTGACTGACCTTCATTTCTTAAATTAATGGTGGTCTTTTAAATTAATGGTCTTTTATTTTTACTTAACCGAATGAGGGTTTTTTTTTGCCATACTATGGATTTTTACAGTAGTTGCAGGGGGAATGGCACAACTGTCTTATCTACTACTTGAAAACCACTTCATGAATCTGCTGAGTGAATGACATGAGTGTGCAAAGCTGTCAAAGCTGCAGTAAATGTAACTGTACTTTCACTCTAAAATATTAAAACATGCTCTTGGTTATTTAATGCTTGTACATTTATTACATTATTCCATGCATGTTTATTCACAATGATCCAGATCACCCCCAGAATCTAATCGATTAGTATTTATGCCATTCTGATCTGTCCTGAAAATTTCATCCAAATCTGTTCAGAATTGTTTGAGATTTGTTGTGAACAAACAGATAAATAAACTAATGGGAACAAAAACATAACCTCCTTGGCAGAGATAATAAAATTAATATTTTACCAGTTATTTCCATACTCATAATGTGCACTGATGCAACATTTCTCAGAATCATTTAGTTTTGGTGCATTTTTTTCTGACTTTGTGGAGGGGAATGTGGTTGTAGAGATCTTTTTCTAAAAAAAAAACATATCTAGTTTTAGGGCATTTCTGGCCTTAGTTCTTTTTTTTTTGTGAGCAAAACTTGAAAAAGTAGCAAGTAAATCATTCAGAAAAGCTTGTGAAGTAGCTCTTTATGAAAAATCAGCAAGTTAATGCTCTCCACATTAATGAATTTGACTAAAGCAGTTCCCAAAGTGGCTTGGATGCTGTAACTAAGCTTTATAATGATGGGTCAAATCCTGACAACAGATATAAATGCAATATGTCAACGTAAAGCAGCGCATTTTTATTTCCATAACATCTCAGGCAAAAATAGTGATAAATACTGAACATCAGATGCACCAGGACAATAATCAGTCGACCCCTAGAACATCTATTAACCCACCTTGACTCTGTTTCGTGACATGCGGCTGATCAGTGCCCGTACCCTGTCCAGCTCCCCATGCAGGTTCTGGGTGGTGCTCTTCACACTCTGTTGTTGCTCCTCTAGCCGCCTGCGGAGAACATCCTGCGCCTGGGCCAGGGCCAGCAGCTCAGCACTCAGTTCCTCAATGTGGGCCAGCTCTTTGTGATGGGCCTGAGTCAGAGTCAGGTAGTTCTCCTTCAGCGCAGCATATTCCTGGCTCAGGCCTCGACTGCTCGTCTCCCCCATTTTCAGACGAGCCTCGACTGCCTGGAGTTCACTGCGTAACTTGTCTCGCTCCAGCTCGAGCTCTGTTATTACTCCATCCTGACTGAGTATCTAACAGTGGAAAGGAACATGTTAGACAGGGATGCAGCAGAGGCTGAGATGAGTAGTACTCAAGTACATTTACTTCTCTACATGTACTTGAGTAGATTTCCTAATAGTTGTACTTCTGAGTAGTTGCATTGTAGAATACTTTTTCCTCTTATTCAGTTACATTTGTGATGAAAAACATGTACAGTGGTGCCCCGGCTATTGAATTTAATCCTTTCCAGCGTCACGTTCTTTGGGTGAATCATTCATTAGCTGGAGTGAGTTTTTTCATAGGAATACATATAAAACCAATTAATCCGTTCTGAACCCACGACAAACTCCCATATAAAGTATGTATTACACACCCATGCATGCACATTTATTGATTTATAAATACACTTACCAGAGGAGGATGAGACAGAGTTTTTATGAGATATTCTTTTACTCAAGTACTTCTACTTGAATCATCAGAATTATAAAGTAACACTTCTCTGAGCAGAGGTTAATCATGAAACAACTTCTATTCATTATTAAAATTTTATTTTTTCTTATTTATGCTGATTTGATCCTAATGTTTTAATCCTAAATTTCTGACACAAATTCCATGATGTTTTGAGAAAACTTGGAAATATTCAGTTGGGGGGATTCTCTTCCATGAAAGGGGAAGAAAACCTCCAGCAGAACCAGTAGCGTTGGGTAGGCAGCCATCTGGACAGAGGAGAAATAGAACAACAAACAACACAGACACTGGACCCGTCCACAACCAGCAACCACACATCCAGAACAATGACCCAGAGTAGAGTCCAGGCTGCAGAGTGTAACCAGTCCTACACATCCCTCTGCAGCTTCTCCACCAAGGTTACCCACACTTAGTTTTATAGAAACTGTGTCTGCTCCCCGCCCAGCGAAACTATCTAAATCTGTATATAGGAAAAGAATAGGGAATCAAAATAACCTAATAAAAATTAGGCCCTTGGAGCCCACAGAAACTAAAAACATGAAAATTAAATGCGGATTGCTAAACACAAGATCACTTTCATCCAAGTCCCATTAAATCAATGAATTAATTAGTGATCACGAAATTGACTTAATCAGCCTCTCGGAAACATGGCTGCATCAGGATAAATATGTACCGGCCATCATCATTGCGACCCCTGAAGGGAACAGCCGAAAGGAAAAGAAGAAGAAAGTTGCACTGTCCATGACATAAAGTAAAAAAATAAAATAAATAAAAAAATAAAAAAATAAAATACTGTGATACTAACTTGCGTCTTCCCTGTAGTTTTTTGTGTTTCCTCCCTCTGAGAGTTCTGGACCGATCCAATGTCTGTGGACGTCACCCAGTGTCTGTGTTGTTTGTTCTCCTATCGCTACTCTTTTCTTTTGTCTCTCCTCTGTCCACTAACCCCAACCGGTCGAGCCAGATGGCCGCCTACCCTGAACCGCTGGTTCTGCTGGAGGGTTTTCTCTTCCGTTGAAGGAAGTTTTTCCTCCCCCCATCACCCTTGGCTTGCTCTTGGTGGTTCTGTTGGGTTTACTCTCTGTATAGTCTTGAGGTCTCAGCCTTGAATTGTAAAACCCTGGAGATAATCAGCGATTATGATTGGCGCTATACAAACAAAATTGAATTGAACTGAATTGAAAACATCTAGAGACCTGTATCCTGCAATATACACTATACTTGCCATAAAATTGTCAAATCATCCAAAAACTAGAAAGGCACTCAGTAGAGGTCCATGGTGTTCCAACAGATATGGATGAACACTACAATCATCATAATTGACTGTATATACATTAAAAATATTATCAATACACCTAAACCATTGTTTCGCTCCTCATTATCTCAGCTATATTCGTGTCTCTGGCCTTATCTGTTGCTGCACAACAGATTGAAAAAATACATTTTAACTGGGGGAGAACATGTAAACTTCACACAAAAAGGCTCTGTTCTGACCAGGGATTGAACCCAGAACGTCTTGCTGTGATGCACAAATGCGACACTGCACCACCATGCCACTTAGAGATTTTTCTTTTTTGTCAACATGCATATCTTAGAATGTTAATAGACAGTGATGAAAAAAATTCCTCGATCTGCCCTCTTAATTGGAGCTCTACTCTTACAAAAGATTTTGTGGAAATCGGGTCATTAGTTTTTGCATGATCCTGCTAAAAGACAAATGAACAAACCAACAGCCAGTGAAAAAAAGAACATCCTTGATAGAGGTAAAAACCATACATTATCAAAAAACTCTCACCTTATTTTTCAGCTCAAATACCTCCTCTTCAAACTGCTCTCTCATCTTGTTAGTCTGTATTTTCTCCTCCACAAACTCCTTGGAAATCTGCAAAGTCATGAAAATGAATTCTGAGGGTTAAGATCCAAACTGGGATGTGAGACCTTGCCCCTTTGTTTTTTATTCTGCTAATTTTTGCTGATGCTTTAATTGTTATTTTATGTAGAGAAAGGTTTCCCAGTTTATTAATAATTTTGTTTATTTTATTGATTTTTAAAATTAATTTTATTTTATATTGGTGGGGTTTTTTGGGTTGTTTCATGGAAAGTTTCTTTTTTTCTGATTTAGTTCACTGATATTCACTTTGAAATTAATTTTGTGCATTTTCAGTCCCAACTGGTGGATTTTTTTTTGTTTTCTGCACAGTTTATTCACTGTTTATTTCACTTTATTATTAATCTTACTATGTTTTTTTGCCATTTAAAGAGAAATTCATGTTACATGTTTTGTCTTTTGATTGAAAAAGAGGTTGAATACAGTTTATGCTATGCTATGCGACACTGTCAGGACTAATTAGTCAGGCAGACAGAACTAGACTTATACACCAGACTCAGAGCACGGTGGGTATAGGCAGAGTTATATTTATAATAATAATTATTATTATATTAATAATAACCAGGGCAGAGGCACAGAGAGAGTTAGGCGAGCTGGCAGGTTGAACATCGGCGAAGGGTGAGGGAGCCGGGCAGACAGAAGATCCAGAGGCAGGCGAAGGTCAGAAGATCAGGAACTCAGACGAACACAGGAACACAGAGGCAGCTCACCAGAGTGAGCAGAGGAAAAACTCACACGGAGCAGACAGAAGGCTTGGCCGCAGACGGCCGAGTGACAGGCAGGTACTGACACAGACTCAAACTCAACAAACACACACTGGACAGAGGGACCCACTGCTGCTTAAGAACACTAGGAGCCTAATCAGGGAGACGAGACACAGGTGGGAAGCCCCGGGAGGAGAGGGAGCAGGTGTGTGGAATGAGCACAGGAGGGAGGGGGGGACAGGACCATCTGAAGCACAGGGAAAAAGGCGTGAGCAGCAGCAGTGAATCAAAACACCAACAGATACTGTTAAAAACATCTAAACAGGACGTGCAGCGCCACCAGCCCCCACACGACACCAAATTCATGTTTTCAGCCTGAAGCAGAAAAAGTTCAAGATTCGCTGCTGTAATGAGAATAAATGGATTGTTATTATGAATCCTTTACAGGTGTACCTTGAGTTTTTCCTCTTCACTGTGAACCAGTCTGCAGGACAGGTCGGTGTTGGAGGAGGCCAGGTGGCTCAGTCTGCTCTCCAGGTAGCCCACTTTAGTGAAAAGGCGCTCATTTCTGTCTCGGAGCTGCAGCTAAAATTGGAAATGGAGAAATTAAAGAGGCATTAATTCCGCCATGACAAACACTGGTGTTTCCCAAACATATTTAGGTCAAGAAGCAAAAAAGAAATATACAAATGACCCAAAGTCAAAAATACAGATAACAGAATTTTCATGTTTTTAGTATTTAAAAGTAATACCCACTGCGTGAACAAAAATGAACAGCATAATCAACAAAATGAAGAAAAAAATAACCTAACTGACACAATGAACAGAATAAGAAGAAAAATCTTATTAAAAATATCAAAGTGAAGAAAGAAAATGAATAACATAGAACCCCATATTTTAAAAAATAATCAAGGAAATGTACAAAATAGGTGACAAAAAACAAAGAATACCAAAAATGAATAAAGTAATGAACAATACAAATAAAACATCCATAAAACTCATAAAAATTTGCAAAATACCTTCAAGTTTTTTAAACAATTAACTAAATAAATGACAAAATAAAAAATAACAAAATGAACAAGGAACAAATACCAAAAATGACAAATATGAAAAAGTAAAAATGAATAAAAATTAGGAAAATGCATGACAATTTTTTAAACTGTGAACAAAGTAAATTAAACAATTAAAAAATATATAAAAATGAACCAGATAGTGAAGAAAAAGAGTCACAACATAGAATAGTTGACTAAATTAACAATAAAAATCAAAATGAATACAAAATGCACACAGTAATAATGCTAAAAGGGTGGAGCAGTAGAAAGGCATGGATAGTAAATGTGGAACTGTATGAGCTGTTTGTGGCAAAAGTCACTTACATAGCTATTTTTATTGTATTTTTAAGCAAGTAACAAGTGAATATAGAGGGAAAAAATAAATAATTACACTTACATTTTCCTTAGTCAGAGTTTGAAGTTCATGTGAGGTTGGTTGTTGCTCTTGTGATTCCATTTTCCTCAGGTTTACCACTTCCTATCTAAGTATCCGAGCTCAACTATGTTACCATGGATCAACATATACAAAAACCAGCATCACATGAGTATGGGTACTTTTTCAAACGTCATTTTCCTCCAAAAATTTGAAGAACTAACACTAAAACCTGTTAAAATTATATGAATTATGTGGGATGTCTGGGTGCTAATATTATTGATTTTAAATGACAGGGTAATTATTTTCCACATACCATTACAGTATTAGAGTACCATTACAGCCCGTGTCCTATAGGGAAGCGCACAATATACCAATGGCAACAGCGCCCTCATCCGGTCGTAACACGAATAACACATTTACGCACTAAAACCATATGTGAGTTTTCCAGATGCAAAATATGTGACATTTTTTAAACTATGAACTAAATAAATTAGTAAAAAAGCTGGGAAGAGTAAACATCCCAAAGTAGGCCCAAGGAAGGCAAAATCAGTGGCTTTTCTTAAAATAATTTTTGATAGACTTAATTTTATGTGATTTTAATTTTAAAAATGTAAAAACTTTTCTTTTATTGCTTTTAATGTGATGTCATATCCTTGTAATTCTTTTTAACTTCTTTTATCTGTCTATTCTTCTTTTACTGTCATCGATCCCTTTTATCTCCTCCACGTTCTTATTATTGTACTGGTACCTATTTTTTAAATATTTCCTTATTGTTGCATTTTATGGTGTTTAGTTGACTGGTGGTGCTTTTGTGGATCATATTCCTTGTACTGAGCCTTGTTTTTGCTGTTGTCAAAGCACACTGTAAACTGCTGTTTTCAAAAGTGCAATATAAATAAAGTTATTACAGTATGTATTACAGATTACACCCAGGCAAACTGTAATCCTTAAAGGAGACATACCATGTAAAATGTGCTGTGCTTTTGACTGTATTTTTCAAAAGCGTTCCGAATTATAAAGCGCAATATCAATGAAAGGGTCTATTTTCATACATAGGGCACACCGAATTATAAGGTGCAGTAATCGAAACAAAACAGCCAGATAAGTCAAACTTTATTCAACTCATTCACAATAATTCTCAACAATGTTCAGCTGTAAAACATAAAATATAAAACTATACACTCACTCTTGAGTCTGAAATCCGCTTCGTAAGCATGTGTCTTAACAGGTGCCATTTTTGGTCCTTATTCACTGCCAGGCAGAAGGCCTAGAGGAAGACCAGAGAGATTTATGGATGTGGTGAAGGAGGACATGATGTGAGAGAAGAAGATGCAGAGGATAGGGTGAGATGGAGGCAGATGATTCGCTGTGGCGACCCCTGAAGGGAA
>JAQQAE010010337.1:0-14148 GCA_029823295.1 Pseudamia nigra
TTGTGAAGCGCCTAGAGATAATCGGCGATTATGATTGGTGCTATACAAATAAAGTTTGATTGATTGATTGATTGAACCTCTCAAGCTCCATCAGGTTGGATGGGTGTTTGGATCCATAGCCATTTTCAGATCTTTCAGGATGCGCTGTAAATGCGCAAATGGTGGCTTAATTAAGTTGGATCAGAAAATTGTAATGCAATTTTTTTTTTTCACAGTGTGAGGTCCGGTGGGACTTAGGCTTTGTGCACGGCTTTGATTACGTGTCTGACATCTTCACCTGGGGTTAATATTTGTTGTTAGTGGATAGTGAGCATCCTTGCCATTTCATTGCTTGTTTCACCTTATGTTTCTAATTTTGTGACCTCGAACCTTGTAAATGCCATTCAGTTGTGGATCTATCTACTTTCAGCAAGGATCTGTCTGAGGTTTAAAGCAGCAGTGACGTAAGAAACCTGTGGGTAGAAAACAGTTCAAAGGTTCATCCATTCCTTCGTGGCAGGATGGATTTCCCTGGATTAGACGAAGCCATATAAATATGTGTTCAGTGGCGCTGAGCCAGTTCTAGTCCAAAGCGACAAGATGAGCTGATGTTTTCATAAAGTCCGTGATAACTAAAGAAAACAACAGGCAGCAGCACAGAAGGTCTGCACAGTTCTCATCCTCACTGCTTTATGGCTTTTCAAAAACATCGAAACAAATAAGGAAAAATACTTAAAAATTTGCTGCAGCTCCTTGGCAGAAGTAAAAAAAAAAAAAAAAAAGTGGAACTGCAGATAGAATGACTATTAAATTGCTAATTATTGCTATTGAACATTTTATGACTACAGGTTTCAGAATGGTTGGTGGTCTGATGTCCTCTAAAAAAAACTAAAAAAACAATAAAAAAGAAAAACTGGCAACAACATATTAGCCAAATACACTAAATTAAAGTAGTTAATAAGATGAAAAAAAAGACAAAATAGCTAAATGGTCAACAAATTGTCAACAAAATAAACCAAAAACAGCAAAACAATCAACCAAATTAGCAACTAGATCAGCCAAAGTCCATTTAATCTGGATTTTTAAACTGCTGCCCTTTGAGATTATGTAAATGCATGTAATGATATTATGATTATAGTTGTTATTGTGCAGCTCTATTGGCAATGTGTGTTTGCGAACACATAGAGCTGTGTTGAACATCCCCATAGGAGGCTGTGTCGCTCGCTGTCAGCGTCATATGCATGTTGTTATAAAGGCTGCTCTCAGATCAGGTCCCATCTCGACTGTGGCCTCGTTTTTCAAACACATGACCTGATAAATGTGTAGATGATGAGCACTTAGCTGCAAATTAACATTTTGTCTTGTTACTACAGTGGAGATGTGACGTTTGATGCTTTTAAGTGGTATAATTTATGGTTACTGTAGTACTTTAGGTGCCATCCAGGAAGTGTGCAACATTTAACACATCCTGTGAATAACCAGCCCGACTAAAACCGGTCTCTGAACCACAGTGAGCAGCCATGGTTACAACCATGTCTACTAAAAGTCAAGTTGATGTGTAAAATGTAAAGAGAAACAGAATATGAAATATTCAAACCCCATGTTTAATTGGAATTAGTATGAAGTCAACATGTCAATTTTTTTATTCTCTGTAAATTACTCATTTTGAACTTGTTGCTGGCAACACATTTCAAAAATTTTAACCAGGGCCATGTTTACCACCCTGTTCCATCACTTTTTTCAGATTCAGATTTGTTTATTTGCCGTGTCTGGTTCTTCTTGTCCATAACATATCAGTTCACAACACTAGAAAAACAAAAAAAAATACAAAAAAAGTATAAAATTCAAGCAAAGTATCAACATGTAGGAAAAGCATAAGCATTAAGGTGAAAGTGGAATGTTTTCCCGTTCTTGATTGAAATCAGATTTCAGGAGAGCGTTCAGGGTCTCCTTTGTCATATTTTATATTTCATCATGCACCAGACATTTTCAAAAGTCAAGACTGCATCAGGCCAGTTTAGCACCCAGACTGTTTTACTGCAGAGACACGCTGTTGGGATTCATACAGAATGTGGTTTGGCATCATCTTGCTGATATAAACAAAGTCCTTCCCTTGGCAGGATATGTTGCTGCAAAAGTTGTGCATATTGTTCTTCTTTAATCTTACCGGCCACGTGCACTAATGCACTACCGTACCATCACAGATGCTGGTTTTTTTGCACTGAACAATGATAACAAGCTAAACGGTACCACTCTGCTGCACAGTGTCCATGATTTACAAAAATATATAAAATTTGGACTTGTCAGACAGGGATTCCCCATCCATATGTTCCCACAGCCTTATGTTTGTGCAGCCCTTTGTTCCCACATTTCTAAGATTTTTTTTCCGTGTCTGTATGTGCATCTGGAAGCAGGATTATGCAAAATTACTGCTCTGATTTTCTGGAAGGGGAAGAGTAAGGGTTAGGGTTTGGTCAACCCAATGAGGAGAAAAGAGGCTTCAGACGGGCAGACAGAAATGTGGGGACATGGGACACAGGCATATGCTCCTAGTCAGACCACAGGACCGTTTTCACTCCACCTCAGTCTTAAATGAGCTCGGCTCCAGAGAAGGTGGCGTCTTTTTCTAGATCTCACTTTATATGTCATTTGTGGATGCAGCGATGAGCTAAGATCACACGCTGGTTTTCATCATCATCCCTTTTGCACAGATTTCTTCAGGCTGTCTCAAACCTTTAATGATATTATGAACTCTATGATATGGAAGTCCTTAAATCCTTGCAGTTTTACAGTGAGAAATGCTATTCTTAAAATGCTGAACTATTTGCCAGCGCAGTTTTTCATAGTGGTGAACTGCTTGACATCTTTACTTCAGAAGAAACACTTTACTTCTCTACGATGCTCTTTTTGATTTAGTCCCAGCATTTCCAGTATTTCCTCGCTGCTAATCCCGATGATTTGAAGCGTATTGCTTTCATCAAATTTAAAATGAGAAAATCGTTGTCGGAAATGAGTGGACTTCTGAGTTCGAGCATTTGATTTCACACAGCGACGTAACTGTCTCGGGAACATGTTTGTATATGTAGCCTCATGGCATGTTTGAAAAGCCTGTTAGCATCGCAACTCGCTTTCATTTTGATCTTTGAGACTATAGAGTAAACATTGATTTGTAAAGTGTTGATGTGTCTGATGAAGCGCTGGACCGTCGTGAGATTCAGCTGCCTCAATTATAGTGACCATATAGTGACCATAATGTTGTTGTAAGCTCAGTAAAAAGCCCATAATGCACTCTGACCGGCAGTGGCAATTATGGGGCAGGATGAAATGTTCTATTCAGGCTCAGAAATTAGTTTTTTATTGATTCATCCTGACTGTAAATGTCCTGTAAGGGGAAATCGGAGCGGAATGGATCACTGTAAATCACTGTAATTCAGTTATTTGTTTATTTCTGCCTCTAAGGGTGAGGATCTGGGTTTCTTTTTGTGAATTTTGTTTATACTTTTGTTCACTTATGTTAATTTTACTTGCTGTTTTGTTAATTTAAAAAAAAATAATTTTGTGCTTTATTTGGTTCAATTAATTTGCTCTGATTTTTTTTTTCCATTTTATATTATTTGTTTGTTCATCCTATGGCTATATTGTTAATTGTAATGATTTTATTCACTTATTTTTTAATACTTTTTTTCAATTTTGATATGTGTTTTTATTACGACATTTATTTTTGATCATTTCCTTATTATTGTTTTCATTTTATGGGTTATTCAGTAATATTGTTCCTTTTTGATTATTTTCTTCACTTTGTTTGTTCATTGTTCATGTTTGTTCATTTGGTGTATTATGACGTTTTGATTTTTGTTCATTGTCTGGACTATTGTGTTAATTTTGTGCATGTTTTCACCCTTTCTCTTTTCACATTTAAATAGTTTTTATTCATTTTCTGCATTATTTTGTTATGCTCTGTTATGTTGAATGTTTGAGTCTGAATCCCAAGAAAACACAGAGTTTCTTTATTTTTCGTTTTCCAGAACATTGACATCACAAACTTCAGCAGCAGTTGGAATGACGGCTTGGCGTTCTGCGCCGTCCTCCACACCTACCTGCCGGCCCACATCCCGTACCAGGAGCTCAGCGGCCAGGAGAAGGTAAGTCCCCAAATCTCCCAGAAGCCCCGGGTTCATCACCGCTGTCGCATGGTTTCACTCATCACCTACGACTCCGTTCTTTCCCCAGAGGAGAAACTTCACCTTAGCGTTCCAGGCTGCAGAGAGTGTGGGGATTAAATGCACTTTGGTAAGTTTATTTTTTTTTTATTATTTTTTTTTTTTTAGGGAATATATTCATTTGTGTCTCCAATCTCGCTTTTTTTGTAGGGTTTGGTCTCATTGGTTTGTCTTAAATACATTTGAAATTAATGATGCACAAGCAAAAAGCAGTGGTTCTGCAGGTTGACGCTGATTACATTATGAGGTTAATGTTCTAATATTATAATTTGTGTGAAAATAAAGAAAATACGGTAATCCGAGTTCCTACTCAACAAGATGAAAATGGTGTGAAATATTTACTTTTCAATCGAACATGTCAGTTTAGAAGCTCAGTAAATATAAAACCGTGTAAAACAGAATTGAATTGAAGGAACTTTATTGATTCTGTTTTTAGAAATTGATTTGACAAGCGCATAGATAAGAAAGATCATATCATTAAGAAGTCTTTAGTCTCCTCAGTCTTCTCACGTGTGAAAGGTCTGGTCATTTACACTATCACTTGTGGTGTTTGATGAACAGTTTGATGGCCATGGGAATGAAGGATCCTGTAACAGGGATTTTCATCTGATTTTGATCCAGGGACCACCTTTGTGGACCACTGCAGTTCAGTATCAGTATGAGGACAGGTGTTGAGATTCGGTTTGTTTACTTACCTACTGCATTAGTGTGATTTCTGGGCGTCTTTTCTTGGCAGTATAGTGGCAGATATGGACAGTGTCATATTTTCTGGCTTTGTCTTGCCCTGTACTTATTCTCCAGGTACAACAGTGTGGAAAATCCAGTCTCACAGAGATAAGTAGTTCTTAAAGGTTAAAAAAGAAAAAAACACATTTCTGCTTTTGCTGCAAGCTCTGGAAATTCAGCTGGACAACTTACCCAGAAGGGGTTGTGTATCATACACGTGCCTCTTGACGGTGTGTGTGTGTGTGTGTGTGTGGACATCTCAGTGAGCTGATCCTCCTCTGCTGCTCCTCAGCCTAACTCTTCTAGTTAGGCCTGAACCTCCTGCTGCATCATCCCTGAATGCGAGGAGGATCCATTTGCTGTCCTCCCAGGGACCACTTGCAATACCTTCATGGATCAGCAGTGGACCATGAGCCACTGGTTGAAAACCCCTGTCCTAAAACTTTCACTCGTGCAGCATAGTGACGTTAGGCAGCTGCTCCTCAGTGCCTCCAACTCATCCAGTCTGTTGGGTGTTGAGTTCATGCTGGTAGAAAAGGCTTGTACCTGAATCTTGTGCCTTTTACTTTGGCGCCAGAAAGAAAGAAAAAGTGGAGACAAAGCAGAGCTGTTTACTTCCAGAATGAGCCTTGTAATATCCAGTGGGATTAATCGTATAATAACGTCCCGTGTTGTCTACTTGCAGGATATTAATGAGATGGTGCACACAGAGAGACCGGACTGGCAGAGCGTCATGACCTACGTCACAGCCATCTACAAATACTTTGAGACCTGACGTCGACCGGCTGCTGCAGCGTCAGACGAGCGCCAGCCCCCCTGAGCGCTCGGCAACCTTTCAACCCCACGGTCAACCTTTATACCTCACACGCCCCTTCGCAAACAGCACCCCCCAGTCACGCTGCATGCCGGTCACCTCAGCGCTTTTGTTTGAGTATTTAGCAACACTAAAGACAGACCAGAACCTCACCGGAGACACAACCCGATGCTCCACGCTGCCAGTCCAAGGGCTTGTCTGTCTGTCTGCTGTTACACTGTCGAGGCACGAGGAGTGAAAACCTGCTGAAACGAGAGCGAACAGCGCAGCGACGAGAAGCTGCAGATCATCGACCGGAGGATCAGCACGAAAAAGAAACTCAGTGCCTTGTACCTGGCTTTTCCTCACACAGCATCTCTCCGTGCTTTGCCCAGTTTCTACGGTGAATTCCAACATATCTGACCCTGGCATTCTGTAATTCCTCAGACAGAAGCCGGGGCCTTTACTTCTCCCAGTTGCAGAAGACATCAGGTCATTATTTATATGACAGTTAGGCCTATATTTCTAAGGTGTTTTTGTTTAGTAAGTAGATATGGTCATATTTTGGAAGCTCGTTTTAGAGTCAGACCTTCATTTTTTACTTCTGTAGAAATGGTCATATTTAGCTCATTTTCATTCACAAAGTTAACATAAGCTGACTCCCTAAATTAAAGTTCTAGCTAAGAGACAGAAATACATAATGTCTGTTTCCACTGCTCTGAAAATAAATCATAATTTTTGGACTTCCTCCGTGAAAATAAAGATTAAAGAGGAGATAAAACACTGAATAATGGTAATATTTTATTTGTACCTTTGCTAAGATGTGACATTTTAATAAAACTAAATATTCAATTTGTTTATTTCACCTTGTCATCAGTAGGGGGTGTGGCTTGATAATATTAGTATGTAGTTGGATTAGTATATGCAAACGAACCATTTATTTATATTTTTGCATGCTAATTAGCAGGTTTCATTATTAAGGTTGGCATTATGGAGAAGCAGAAATCAACTCCTCGTGGCTAATTTGCAACCATGGATATGAATAAATGTCTATGTGATGTCAACAAACCTCCTCCTACTGGTGATGAAGTGAAATAAAATCAGCTTTTCAGACGGTCACATCTCACCTCAGCTCCAAATAAAATCAACCGTCATCACATTATTCATTCTTTTATGTCATATTGAAAATTTGTGTCATTTCCACCACATCCTGCTCGCTCGCCTTGGTGTTTTGTGGTGCAATATGACGCAGGTGATTCTTGATTGACCAGTCAGTGATCTGCATGATTTTCCCGTCACCTTGGTTCTCCAAAAACACTCGCGTAGGTCAAGAGGGCTGCAGTATTTGTAGCTTCATTACAAATAATAAAGTTACAGCTATTTTTGTGTGAAATGTCTCAGCGGACTGCAGGTCATCACCAAAACATCCATTCCCTCAACAACTTCTATCTCATTGTTCAGAAATACAGAATTAAAACAGGTGTAAATCGATCCAAGGCCGTTGAGGTGCAGCTCCGAACAGGTCACGGAGAGACGGTTACAACGACGTCACTTTCAGGTTCTAGTCCTTATAATGATAGTCCCTACGTGTGCAGACGGTACCGTGCAGAAAGTTTGCACAAGTACCTTGGTTTTGATTTATCACATTATACTGACCATGCACACGCACCTCATTCACACTAGAACCAGAATACAGATAAACATTTCAGTTTCTCCCTCATGAGGTGTCATTTGTGACAGAAAATATGACACGTGTCAACATTGTTCTGCTTTTTGCCACATGAATGGAACAATCCAATAGAAACGACAAACTGAAGGTGGACATTTGCCTCATGCTGAAGTTGATTTATTTTGTGCATGTGTATGGTCATTGTAAACGTGATGTGACGAGGCCCCACGTGCACGGTACCGAACTCACACTTAGTCACAAACATCGTGTGGAAACAGTGGCCCAAGTCAAACAGAATCAAAAAAATTCTGTTTTTCCCACAGCGAGGCCCCAGGGTTCAAAACTGTAAAGAATACCCCGCTCTGTTTGAGGAAATGCAGTCAAATTGCTTTCTATATTGCTTGATTGTGAATATTTAACAGAACACCTGCGTCAGTAGCGTTGGAATTCACCCCCCGTGACCCTGAAAAGCCCTTTGAACGGACGTGAGACGCCTTTTTTGCACCAAGTCTTCCAGACGTACGATGCCTCTAAACGGATAAAGTGCCTGTGTGAGTTTGGATGCAGGAAACCAGGAGGCCGTGTCTTTAAGCTACTCGTCAGAGGATTTGCCAAAACACATTTCAGAGCCTTGAATTGTCGCTCGTCAGGACAGAGCGAGGACTGACGCTCCGGATGCGTCGTCTCTACGGCAACCACGTCGTCACGGACTGTTTATGAAGCACAGAAATATGCTACGTTGGCCACACACTAACGCTCGTTATGAGGATTTTCAAAACTGTATAATGTTAGTTTGCATTTGTTTGTACAGAATAGTTCTTTATTAGGCACATACGAGTCGCAGCGTCGGTTCATTAAAACCAAAATCTGAGAGAGGAGAATGTAGGGTTTTTTTGTTTTTGCTTAAAGGCCACAATTCTGGAGGAAAAGTTGACGTTCTGAGAATAATTATTGTGCATCTCGAGCTTTTACGGCTGAAGAATTTGTGTAGGTCTCGAACTTTAATATCCACATAACTTGGCATTTTTTTTGGTTTTTAAATGTGATGGATAAAAAGGGGAACAAAAATGAACAAAGAAATGAATTAATTTGAATGTAAAATGAACAAAAATGTGAAAAGTGATAAATATCCACAAAATGAACAGAAATGAATAATGTAATGAACAAAATGTCCACATGATCAACAAAAATGAAGTAATGAATGAAGTGGCCAGAAATGAACAAAGTAATAAAATATGAACAAAATGTCCACAAAATATACAGAATAATGAACCAAATGGGCAAAAATGAATATAAAATTAACTGCATATCCACAATATGGTGAGAAATTAACAGAAAATGAGCAAAATATCCACAAAATGAGCAAAAATAATCCTCAAGATGAACAATAGTGAAACCAATGAAAATGAACAAAAAACTAAAGGAAATTAACAAAATATGTACAAAATAAATAAATTAGCAACCCAAATAAAATAGTCTTTAAGACTTAGTCACAGCCCTGCATCATAATTGTTCATTTTTGGGGGGAAAAAAGAAGAGCCATAATATTCTAAAAATAAAGTTGGAATATGTAAGTTATAATTACAGAAAACCAAAATGGCACTTATTGCAAGAATAAAAACAGTATTTTATGTGTCTTGAGTTTCTAAATAGAAATAAATAACATGGCATTAGCTTAAACATTAAAACTTTTGCTCAAGTGCTGCGTTCACTTCACATAGGAAATTTGACAACTCTTTTTCCAAATACAAAATACGTGTCTTTTTTTTGTACATTATGACCTTTACCTCCAAATGTTATGACTTCAACTTTATTTTTGCATCATTATGGGTTATTTTCCCTTCAAAATTCTCCAGCTTTACTCTCGGAACAGATTTATTATTACTTTTTTTAATCCTCCGTGTGGCCCGTAACACTCCTCTGTTTGATTTGATATTTAAAATCCTCGAGCTTCACGTGCACGACTGCACTCGCTGCTGGTGTAACGTGCTGCACTTCTGCAAACCCACCGTAAGATTAATAGACGAATCACATTTTTTAATACGTCAGCGTAGCGGCTTAAGCCTGTGTCGAAAGGTAGAGTGTAATTTTGCACATCCTACAATAATATGATAAATGACAACAATCTCTTTGTGCCATGGACTTGTGTTGTGTGTGTTAATACTGATACTTGCTGATGTGACTCTGAATCGTGTGCGACTGCGACGCGCCTCCACAAAACCAGTATCACTGTATTTATTTGCATTAGTTGCATCATTGTCGTCGGGTCATATCTCCTGCCTTGTGTTTTTGACTTTACGTAGCTGCACTGAGATGAGCTTTTTGTTTTCCACACTTATTTCCTGCCTTCGAAGCGTGATGCGAGTGATACTGTGACATTTCGGACTGTAGTTGCGTCCCCTCGGCGGGTAAAAAATGAGGCTGTTTGGACACATTGTGATTTGGATCAGAAGAAGCTGCCACTGGAACACAGAACAGCCAGGTCCGGAAAAAAGTATCTGTCACTTTATACGATGAAACTTTTCACCTATTCACACTTGTTTCCTGCATGAAAGTCGTCACATTCATAGAATATTAGGTGACCTGGCGGTTCTACGGCTCCGTGACCAGCTGCCATCACGAGGTGGATGCGGAGATTTTTCAGCCTCAGAGTCAGTAAAATGAGCATTTGTCCTCAGCCAACCTCCCTGTTTAATTTAATGTGACTCTTATTTTATATCGGTGGTTTGTAAGTTTTGATGACGCAAGTTCTTGATTTCCAAAAAAAACCCAAAAGATTTGCAAAATAATCAACAAGACATCATCAGAGTGCACAATAACCAACAAAATATTAACAAGATGAACAAAACCAGCCCCACACACGTTTTACTCTTACTCCAGTACTTATGTTTATGATACTTCTACAAACTCCCAATTCCAATGAAGTTTGGATGATACAAAAAAAGACAATGATTTGCTGAGCCCACGTTGCAGAATGACATCAGTTTTTAATGCAGTGCTGCCTGAGGGGTCGAAGGTCACGGGTATTCACTGCTGCTGTTCAACCTTGCAGGTAACTGGAAGAAATTTCTCCAGATTCTCTGAAACGTTTGATGATATTACGGATGTAGACGATGAAATCCATGAATTCTCCTTACGTTGAGAAACGTTGTTCTTAAACTTTTGGACGTGAGCGTTGTTCAGCTCACCCAGTCTTTTGTTGCCCCTGTCCCAGCTCTTTTGGAACGTGTTGCAGGCGTCAAATTCAAAATGAGTGAATATTTACCAAAATAAATAAACCAAAAAAGTTAATCAGCTTGAACGTTGAATATCTTGTCTTTGTAGAGTATTCTGTTGAACAGGGTTTGCAAATCATTACATTCTGGTTTTTTACATCGTACACAACGTCCCAACTTCACTGGAATTGGAGTTTGTACATGACTCATTAGAATTATAAAGTAAGAATACTTTTACTTGATGATAATTTCTGTGGTAGAGTTCACATGCCAGGATCGTGGAATCAATTTCCCCCTTTTTCAGTGGCGGCTAATTAACGGCAAACACGTTCCCTCCTCTGCAGGCGTCACCCATTTTTTGTATTTTTTTTTTTCAATTTTTGTTCATTCTCCTGATTATTTTGCTAGAAACCGTATAACGTGATGCATTGTGAACCTGACCGCAGATGTTCGAACGCCATTTTTTTTCCCATCCAGTTGTTCCTCTTGAAGCCACGTCCTTTCAGTCCGCGCTCGACATTCATCAGCGTTTCCTTTTCCTGGCTCAGGCGGCAGATAAACGCCGACCGGCTGCTTCGTCGTCCACCGGGTTCGACGGCTCTGACGGGAGCACGGTGACCTGTCGTGACCCCGGGCGTCTCACAGGTCCAACGTGTGCTGATGTGGAGCCATTGACCAACACTGATCCCAGCTCAGATTAAGACGATAGAGACACACACACACACACATTCCACGTTGATGTGATGCAGCCTGGACAGAGCGGGACCGCCGCCGCCCAATACGTACCATGTGATGTAAACGTAGGGCTTCAATATGACCAGCGGAGAAAAAAAAGGATGTTTTTATTCATTTTATTGATTGTTGTCTGCGTATGCTGTTCATTTTCTTGGTTAGTTTGTTCATTTCGAACTGGTTTTTGTTTATTTTAATAATTAAGTCATTTTTCTGGTCGGTATTTTGCCAAGTTTTCTTGATTATTTTGTTTATTTCCATCTCATTTTGTTCATTTTCTTAATTATTTTGTTCAGTTTGCTTCTTATTTTGCATATTTTGTTCATTTTGCCTTCTATTGTGCTCATTTTCTTGATTAGTTTCCTCATTTTGAACTGGTTTTTGTTTATTTTTTTCTTTTTTTGATTATTTTGTTCATCTTTAACTTTTTTGTTTATTTTATTATGTAATTTATTTGGTCAATATTTTGCAGAATTTTCTTGATTATTTTGTATATTTTGCCTTTTATTTTGTTCATTTTCCTGTTTATTTTCTTCACTTTACTTTTTATTTCATTCATTTTATTAATTATTTTGTTCATTTTGCATCTTATGTTCAACTGTTTTGACAGATCTTTGTTTATTTTCTTCATTATGTCATTTATTTGGTGTATATTTTGCCTGTTTTTGTTCATTTTCTTGATTATTTTGTTTTTCATCTCATTTTGTTCAATTTCTTAATTATTTTGTTCATTTTGCATCTTATTTTGCATGTTACCATTCATTTTTTGAATATTTTGTTTATTTTGCCTTTTATCTTATTCCTTTTTGTTCCTTTTCTTTATTTTGTTCAGTTTACCTTTTATTTCATTCACTTTCTTAATTATGTTGTTCAATTTGCTTCATATTTTGCACAGTTTGGTTCATTTTTTTTCTTTTATTTTGTTCATTTTTGTTTGTTTTCCTGTTTATTTTGTTCATTTTTAACAGATCTTTGTTTATTTTTTTCATTATGTCATTTATTTGATGTGTGTTATTTGGTGTATATTTTGCCTGTTTTTGTTCATTTTCTTGATCATTTTGTTTATTTTCATCTAATTTTGTTCAGTTTCTTAATTATTTTGTTCATTTTGCATCTTATGTTGCATATTTCTGTTCATATTTTGTTCGTTTTGCCTTTTCTCTTGTTCCTTTTTGTTCCTTTTTGTGTTTATTTTGTTCAGTTAACTTTTTATTTCATTCATTTTCTTAATTATTTTCTTCAATTTGCTTCATATTTTGCACAATTTTGTTCATTTTTTTCTTCTATTTTGTTTTTTTTCCTGTTTATTTTGTTCATTTTTAACCGATTTTTGTTTTTTTTCTTCATTAGGTCATTTTTTTGGTCCGTATTGTTTGCGTGTTCCTTTAATTCGGTTTGTGCCACGTTTGTGAAAACGCTCTGATTCGGTTTGTTTGTTGCCTAAAGGTGAGAGGGTTTTATTATTTTTTAATCCCATTTTTCCACGTGTGAATGGAGATGAATCGCTGATGTACTGAGGCCTGTAGGAGAATTAAAGCTGGGTAAATAACGTGTGTGTGTGTGTGTGTGAAGGGGTGAAGCTACAGTATTAAATGCACACGATGAAGATAATCAGTCAAAAGTCTGGTTGTGTTGCTTTATTTTTCTGGCAGTAAATATAAAGATCATGGAAACAAACGCTGTGTTCGTTGTCGTCGTATCGTCTCCACCAGCATCAAACACACTTTTATCAACCTGGAAACTGTTTAGTTTAATCAGCTTGTAAATATTAGGGTTTTATTTTTTATACCTTTTTAACTGTTCAGTTTTTTTTTTTTTAATCATTTTTTCAAAATGTTTGTTTCATTTTGGGGAATTATTTTGGTTTCCGTTTTGGCCATTTCTAGGACGAGTTTGTTGCTTTTTATTTTATACATTTTTGTTCATTTTCTCAATTATTATATTAACTATTAATAGTTATTTCATTTATGGCTCATTTTTTCCCACTGTTTTGTTTCTTTTTATTTTGGTCCTTTTCTTAAATATTTTTTCGTTTTGTATCTTCAACATCTACACAGTAAAATCCAGGAGAAAATATTATTTTTTGTGAGTAACTATTGAACTAATATGTGATTCCATATGATCACGGTAGGTTTTCACTGTGCGGCCTTGGAGGAGGTCTGCACTCGCACTGCTTTCTCGTTTTGTGGATTATCTTTTTTTTTTGGTAACTTATTGTTTGGTTAATATTTGTCATTTTGTCGATTATTTTATTTATTTATGCTTATTTTCTTGACTATTATGTTGGCTTTTTGTTATGTTTTATATTATTTGGTTCATTGTTTGGGCATATTCTGTATGTTTCATTTTATGAATTATTTCACAATTTTTTTGCTTATTGTCTATTGTTAACATTTCATTTTTTATTATAGTATTTGGTTCCTTTCTGGGCTTTTTTTTTCATTTTGTGGATTATTCTGTTCCTCTTTAAAAGTTTTTTTCACTACAATATTTTGTTCTCTAATTTGTACTGTATATTATTTAGTTAATTTTTGCAGCTTTATTCTGGGTTTTTTTTTATCATTTTGTGCATTATTTGTTCGTTAATTTTTGTATTTGCTTCTTCTTTTGTTCATTATCTAGTTATGTGTCTACTTTTGTTCTCCTTTGGTTCATTTATGATTTCTTTGGTTAATTTCTGGGGGGCTATTTTCTTTTTTGTCATTTTGTGGATCATTTAATTAATTTTTACTGATTTTCTTTGATTTCTTTTGTTATTTAATTCGTCTTGTTTTTGCAGCTTATTCTGTTATATTCTTGATGATTTTGTTTGTT
>JAQQAE010010338.1:0-14147 GCA_029823295.1 Pseudamia nigra
AAACCTCTCTTATCTTTTTAAATGGGTGAACTTGCACATTTTTACATTTCCCAATACTTATTGTCCCCACTGTAAATTGTGTCTCGCATATTTGGTACCACCCCTCTTCAGTTTGAATATTCAACACTGCCTCCCATTTGTTGACTCCAAAGGCATGATAGAAAGCAGAGATATCCAGAGAATTCTTCTGTTTGTATGCATTCACTACTACACCAATCACAGTGCCTAAAATTTCTTCTGGTTTTATCGTAATCTCTTTTGTGATGTAGTTTCTCAATTGCAAATATTTGAAAACATCCTTGTTATCAAGATCATACATTATTTTTAAGTTCTGGATGCTATTGGTTACCATTTTCCGAAACTGTACATACAGCAGTTATGCCTTTACGTATCCATTTTTTAAATATTGGATCAAGAGTCCCTGGCTTAAACCTAAAATCAAAAGCAAACCATCTCAATGTTTTCTTGTTACAACTTCCCAGACTTCCACTGTAAATGATGTTATTGGGTCCATTTTATGTTGTAGAACTCCAACTAAATGTTTATCTGCCAACAGGGCTTGAACCGGGAAGCCCTGTATCTCTCTTTCTATCACCTTCCATCTTGATTCATAATTTGGTTTACACCAACATGCTAAAGGTCTGAATTGAGGTGCATAAAATATTCTTTTACATTTGGCAGAGCCATCTCTCCTCCTATTTTTAGACAACTGAAGTGTTGTAAATCTTATTTGTGGCTTCATGCCTCCCAAAAAATAAATCTTGAGATCAATTTGTCCCAGAGTACAAATTTATTTTGTGGGATCTCAATTGGCAGGGACTGAAAAAGGTATAAAAACCTTGGTAAAATTTTCATTTTAACAGTCTTTATTTTTGCACTGCAACTCAGGGCAAGGATATGTCACCTTGCCACATCTCTCTGAATATCTTCTTGAATTTTGTTACAATTAGTTTCAAGCATATCAGAAAATGTTTTAGTTAGAATTACTCAATTTATGCCTATTTATATACTCCGTTTATAAATGTTTCAAGTAGATCGATTAGTTTGGGGAAACATGTCTGGTTGCTCAAGAAAAACAATAACATCATCTGCGAAAAGTCCAATGATACAGTATGTTCTGATGCACTCATGTTGACTCCATGCAGGTCCCCACTCTGTCTGACTGCTTGTGCCAATGGTTCAATATACAGTGCAAAGAGAGTAGGAGAGAGACAGCAACTCCCCAAATGAGTTCTATTGGAAAGGTTTCCATTTACTTTAATCCTTGCTGTCGGTTCTTGATAAATAGCTTTAACACACCTGATTACATTTTCGTTAAAACCAAACCTCTAAAACTTCATATAGAAATGCCCAACTAACACTGTCAAATGCCTTTTCAGCATCTAGACTAATCAAAACTGTACTCACACCTTTTTGTGGGCAATGTCTACAATATGAGATGTTTTTCTAATGTTATCATGTGTTTGGCGCCCCTTAATGAATCCAGTTTGATCCTCATTGATCAAATCGGGTATGAAATTTTCCAGTCTTTCGCAAATGATGGAGGTGAATAATTTGTAGTCCACATTCAGAAGTGAAATTGGCCTAAATTTTTTTGCATTGCTCCTTCCCTTCTTTAGATAAAATTGTTATTATTGCTTCCTTCCATGATGGAGGGGCTCGACCTTCTGTAAGAATCCAATTAAAGCAAGACAAAAGCAAAGGGCCTAGTTCTTCCCTGAAGGCTCTGCACCACTCAGATGGAAATCCATCGCCACCTGGAGATTTATTTGCCTCCTGTCTATTGATGGCAGCTTCCAGCTCTTTAACTGTGAATTGCGCTAAATTTTTGTTATTTTGCACCTCACCTATAGATGGCAAATCAAGTGAGTTAAGGAAGCTTGCAATTTCTTTTTCATCAGCTGGCGATGGTGCAGTGTAAAGCCTTGTATAATAATCTTCAAATATCTTATCTATCTCATTCGGTTCCTGTGTTAATTTATTTGTTTGGGGTCTCTAATTTTATGAATTGTTCTAGCGGCCTGTTGTTTACGTAGACATTTTGCTAGTAGTTTAGTTGCTTTTGGACCTGAATTGTGATAAGATTGTTTTAGCCATCTTGCTTTTTTTTTCGATTTCTCTCTGAAATGTCTCATCTATTTCCTTCCTTAGTTTCTTAATTTGAAATAATATTATTTGATTCCTAGTATTTTTATGTTTTTTCTCAAGTTCAGCGAATTTTTCCACATTTTGTTCCTATATGGTTATTCGAGTCTTTTTTGTCTTGATGTCAAGGCAATCAACTTTCCCCATTTGACAGCAATATCGCAGTGTCCCACAATATTGCGGGGTCTACATCTCCAGTATCATTCTCTTGTATAAATGTCTTTATCTCACCCCTTATTTGTTTGACATTTGACTTATTGTTCAAGATGCCCACATTGAGCCTCCATACTGTATTTATTTTCCTGCTATTTAGATGTATTGTCAAACTAATCAGATTGTGATCTGATACATCTGCCACTCTAATTTTGCTCTCCCTGACCCTATGGCTGTCAGCAGTACTCATCAAGAAAAAATCAATTCTTGAGTAAACAGAGTGGGGCACTGAATAGTGTGTATTTTCTCTCTCCAGCGGGTGAAATTCTCTCCACACATCAATCAGACCCATTTCCTGCATTGATATGTTTATAAATTTGGATAAATATTTCTTGTTACTGTTAAGGCTCGTTGTATCAAGCTTATGGTTCAGATAGATATTAAAATCCTCTCCACATAACAAAATCCCTTCAGTCTCCGATGCAATAATATCAAACAGGGTCTTAAAGAAATTCTTAGTGCTCTCTGGTGGAGCGTACACATTGATCAGTGTTACCATTTTACTTTCTAACTTTCCTTTGACTAACACATATCTTCCCTCTTTGTCTTGGATTTCTTTATTGCACTCGAATTGAACTGTGTTTGCAGTAAGACTAGCCACTCTCCTTTTTTGGCTGGACTTATAAAGCCAGCCGCACTCAGAGAAACGCGACTCATCTCAACTCAACTGGAAATTGGCTTGATGTGCGGCGGTTCCCGACCCTGATTTTTCAGTCTTGACAATGTCCCGACAGAAATCGTGCCGATTCAACATGTTGAATCACCAGGACTCAAGTCTCGGCATTTTGCGGCGGTCATGACTCAACTAGGCGACTTTTATCATTGCTGGACATGTGTGTCACAACCGGTCACAACGCAATCAATGTTTACTGTCAATAGATGGCGCCAGTTCCCAGGCGTGCGTCGAGTTGAGTTGAGATGAGTCACGTTTCTCTGTGCGCAGCCGGCTTAAGAGCTGTAAAAAGTGTTTTTAAAGCCAAAACGTTTCAATTTCTCATGTTCTAGTTGAGGCAAATGGGTGTTTTGTAAAAACAATATTTGGGCTTTTTCTTTCTTAAGTTTGACTAGGACCTTACTTCTCTTAACTGGATTCGTCCCATTTACATTTTGTGACACCAATTTTATATCATTATGTGGCATATACACCAACTGGTCCTGTACTATAATTACTGTATATATCCTCAGACAAAAATGAACAGCACAAACCTGAACAACTGAACATGTGCAGAAACCTAGAAAAATAAAAGAAAGAACAGTCAGCTTCCAAATCAGGGTGATTTTTTTCCCACCCTGTGTCCCTGTTGGTGGGTTGAGGGAAATCCTTGTGTTGGGCCCCTCACTAGGGGTGATAGTTACACACATCCTAATAGTCCAACTTTGTGTAACGGTTCCCAGCCTGAAATTCCCACAAGGTCTTAATAATTAATCCTCCGTTATACAGTGGCTTGCAAAAGTATTCATAACCCTTGGATCTTCTTCTCCTTCTCCTTTGGGCTGCTCCCCTCAGGGGTCGCCCTTGGAGGTTTTCACTTTTTATTGTGGTATAAACTGAATCTTTGTCAATATAGTTTGTCTTGTTTTTTTTTTTTTTTTTACAAAAAATTACAAAAAGCAACTCTTTAATGCCAAAGTGAAAACAGATTTCTACAAAGTAATGTCAATAAATAAAAAAAATATATGATGGAAAATAAGTGACTGCAGAAGTATTCATCCCCTTTAACACGATTCACCAAAATGGACAGAGGTTCAGACAAATGGTGTTGGTCGTCTGACAGTTTATAAAGGCAGATCATCTGAGTGCACTGACTGTGTCTTAAGTGACAGTAGCATTGACACCTGTGTCCAAAGGGTCTAGTCTCTGGTGAAGCAGTCTTCTTGGCTTCAATTACACTTGAAGATGGAACAACATTACAAGCAGCTCCATGACAAGGTTATTGGAAAGTTTAAGCCCTGTGGAAGATACAAAATCCTTTCCATGTCACTAAATATACCCCTGAGTTCAGTTAAAGCCATCTTAAAAAAATGGGAGGAATATGGTACGTGCATAAATCTGCCTGGAGCAGGCCATCCCTACATGAGAGACCTGACAAGAAGCAGACTCAAGTGGGAGGACACCAACATACCCATGATGACTCTGAACATGTAAAAAATTTCAGCTGCTGAGATGGAAGAATTAGTGCGAACAGTAACTTCTGGCCAAGATCTCCACCAATCAAAGCTTTGTATTGAAATGGCAAAGAGGAAAAAAAAAGCTCTTATTATCTCCCTTCTAGAGTTCACTAGAAGGCATGTGGAGATTCTAAAGTCACCTAGAAGAAGAAGGTTGGTGGGTCTAGTGAGACCAAAACTGAGCATTTTGTCCATCAGACTAGACACTATGTTTGAACACTGCACATCATCATAACAGACCATCTACACTGTGAAGCATGGTGGTGGCAGCATCATGCTGCAAGAACACATCTTTGCAGCAGACCCTGGAAGGCTAGGAATGGTCAAAGGTTGAATGAATACAGCAACATATAGGGCGATATTGGGCAATAACCTAATTCAGTCTGACAGAAAACTGCAACTATCTAGAAGATTTACTTTCTAGGAAGACAATGACCTGAAGCAAACAGCAAAAACTGCACAAAAAGTTTTCACTAGGGATGGGACTCGAGAACTGGTTCTTGTTTGTTTGCAACTTATTCAACATGTCAACCAGGAAAAAACATTCAAAACTGTGGTTATATTTTACATATTAAGACAATAGCAGGGCCTCTCGCAAGTTGTCCTTTCATGTAAGGGAGGAAATACATTCATAAGCATTTATACACCCATCACGCAATTTCATGCAGCATGCAATGCCATGTAGTTGACAGCCTGCAAGACAGCAGCAGCAGCAGCATGGCTAACCTGTCTCATAAGGTAACACTCCTCCAGATTCTGTCTACTGCATTACTTAGCGCTGTTTAACTGATAGCGTGAACTTGCTTTCACTAAACAAATAACCTCCATTTCCATTCATTAAATGTAGATGATAACTGCCAGAGTCAGACCGGCTCAGAGGCTGCAGCGGATAACACTGCGCACTTATTACTACTCCTTTCACAGAGGCAGGGAAGAACAGTATGACTGAGGAGAGAATAAATTAATGTCACCCAGCAGTGACTAGGTTTGTGGTGAAACGGTTTGCAAACAATGTTAGATCAGAATATTTTGTATGTACTCTTTGAGAGATGAAAATGTAAACAAAATGTCATAGCAATAAGCCTTTGTGTTTTCTTTCTTCAGCCAATGAGAATCGATAAGAGAATTGTTAAGGAATAAAATCAATTAAGCAGTATCGATAATGGAATTGGAATCACTAACCACTTTATGGATTTTTGGACTATTTTGGAAATCTTGCAAATATGGAGATAAGTTCAAAAAGCCCTGGTTCTTTTCTATATTTGAGATTTGCTTTGCAGATTGATATTTGGTTTGACACTATCATGTTTTTTTCATGTTCTTCGTTTAAGGTAGAAAGTTCACAGACTCTTGATTTAAGGGTCAGGCCTGTGAGCAGGGTTTGAGTGTTTCACAAATACCCAAGAGCAAATCCTGAGTAGGCAACTTGAAGCTATCACTGAACATACTGTCTTTTAGGAGACAGGATGTCTGGGAGGAAATAAGACTTCTGCACTTTCACTTGACTCTATTTACAGACTGCATCATTGGTGGTGTTTTCAGGAAGGTAGGAGGATTGGATATGTGATTAACATCTTTTATTATGCACAAAAAAACTTTTTCAGAGGACATGTCATGATTCAATGTCTGTATCCACCCTGTGTCAATATGATGGCTTGAAAGCTTTTGAACTAGTTTACTTGAAACTTGCCATGATTATTGAACACTCATATCTCCATATTGTCAGTTTCTGGGGTAGGTGGCAAGAAAAGACTTTTCACTATTCGGTGGATATCTTGCAATTGTGGATGTTTGAATGAAGTCTAGCTACTTTACAGAATACTGTAGCTGAAGTGATCTGTGTGGAAATGAGACTTCTGTACCTTCTGACTACACCCAGGCATGTAGAAGGCCGTAGAAAACCCCACCACTGATACATGAGATTGGCCAATCACAGGTGTTTCAAAGAGGCAGGGGATTGAATATGCAACTGCCAGCTTCAATTAACTCTCCCCCTGCCAGAATTTTATGACAAAGTTGCCATCCATGACCAATGTTTACTCATTTTTTAAGACCGATAGAAAATGTCTCTTTAGGAGAATACAGAACAGACATTCAGCTGTCATGTATTGAAAATCAATTTACTCTAGTTTTGAATGTTCTTTTTACTGTATATCCACACTTGAATATTGTTCATATTCATAAGAAAACAGAATATTTAACAAAAAAACCATTGTAAATACATTGCATTTTCTCCTTTCTGTCAGATCCTCTTCTCTGCTGTTTTGTTTAACCTTAGAACACTTTTATTCCACAAGATGCACAAAGGCACCCCATAGCATGAAAACATGAACTGATGGAAAATTTTGTCATTGGTGGCAAAGCACTGGCTCATAAATGACAGAATATCTCATCAGTGGAGGGGAATGAGTTAATATTTTGGTTTGAACGCTATTGCGTCACTCTGTGGTGCTCTACAGAAGCACCATAATTTATTTTTAGTCTTGGTTTGGACAGAGAGGAAAGAGTTGCAAAAGAAATGTGTATTTTCAAATTCTTCTTGCTTCCGACATTTGTGTCCTGCAGCTTTAAACATTTAAACTAAACAAAAATGGCATATTTAGAGAGGGGGTCTTTCTGATAAATGAATGAAATCTGGAGCTCTTTTTGCTGCACAGCTTCTATTTTGTTCTTTTGCACATATTGATGCGCCGTTGTCAGCTGTGTAAAACAGTTTAACACCTGCAGAGTTCAACCTGTTCATCCCACTTAAAACAAACACAAGACAAAGGATTAAAAGTATCACCAGATATTGCCATTTATTGAGTATGTTCCAAATGCATGTTACAGAACACCGAAATATCTGATTATTTAGCTAGTGAATCACATTTTAAAACCACCGTGTCCAATTGATCAATACATTCACATACTGTATCACAACATAGTTAATATAAGGATAAAAAATACCACATTGACCACACTAGACATAAAATCAGTCACAGCAAAGTGGAAATATTTACATATTCAATAAGACATTCTTCTGCTGGACATATAATTGAAAGTGAGGACAATTAAAACAAGGGTTTACTGAAGAATAACACAATCCTTGTCAAACCCTTTACTGAGAAATGCTCAACATGCTCGAGTTTTCATGCATTACATTGAGCCTCCTGATGCTCACTTCATCCTGTTCCGTCACTGGCTCGAGGCTCTCATGGGACAAATCCTTCATCGCGCTGTAATATATTGGTGCATTGTGCTCGGCAGCCGTCTCTTCGTCTTTCACGCCGCACTTGCAGAGCTTTTTAAATGCAATGCAGAACTTCTGCGACATCAGGTTGTAGATGATGGGGTTGATGGCGCTGTTGGTGTAGATGCACATGCGACAGAAGAGCAGGAACCAGGCGTTATTGTAGCCTGGGTCGATGAAGGAGTTGACGACGACCAGAGTGCGGTACGGCATCCAGAGCACGCCGAAGAGGACGACGACTACCACCAGCATCTTCGTTATCTGTCCAAGACAAGAGAAAAATGCGACTAGGTGACAATGAGCATGAATTATTGAACATTTTCAAAAACTGAAAAAAGACAAAGTAGGTTTTATTCAAACACTGGGGAAGATTTTCAGTGTGGCATCACTGCATCCTCTTGATGTTTTCAACATTGGACACATCATTTTAAAAAAATGAAATGTTAATGTTCAGTTTGTGCCATTTGTAGACAAGTTTATGAAGGAACGAAAAACATGAACAAGGTAACTGAGATTGAGCAAAAATAATCGCATAAAAGAGCAGAAAATGAACTAAACTATAAAAGGGAATAAAATTCAACAAAGTTAGCAATTAAGTAATCATGCTCATACTCAATACATACTCATTTGCTTCAATATGAGAGTTACGTTTAGTATATTATTTCTTAAAAAAAATACAAAAACAGAATATATTGGTGTAACATAAAAAAACTTGGACACTCAAATTGTGAGCACTGAACATTTCATTTTTCTGTCTATGCTTATGAAATGCACAGAATATTCAAGAAAATGGAGAAAACAACAAAGAAAAATAACAGAGGAACAAAATAATCAAAAATAACAAATTAAGTAAAAAAAAGAAAAATGTTTTAAAAAATTAAATAAACAAGTAAAAGTGCAAAAAATTACATAAAAGAACAAAATAATAAAGAACATGAACAAAATAAATATAATGAACAACAAAAGGCAAACAAAATGTCAGAAAACAAGTATATGTAGTGTCTTCAAAAAACAGAAAATAAAAACACGATAAGCAAAAAAAATGCACAGAATTGAAAACAACAAAAAAAGCCAAAATTGAACAAAAAATTGTAAATAATCAAAAAGATGCACGAACTGCTAGAAAAATTATTATAACCCCCAAAATAATATTAAAAAACTCAAAAAAGAAAATTGAGCAACAAAATTCACAAAGACAAAACAAAATATTTAAAAACAAAAAACAAAATGCACAAAACTGAACAAAAAGGAAAAAATAGCCCCCAAATTGAACAAAAATGAACAAAATATACAATAAGATAAAGAAAAAAATGAAATTATCAAGAAAATGAACCAATATGAATAACATAACAAAATGTACTGTACTGAATAAGAAGGAACAAAATAATAAAATAAACAAAATAATTTACAAAACAGGGAACAAAGCCATCATAACCAAGGAAATGAACAAAAAATACCAACAAAATGTTCAAAACTAATAAATTAGCATCAAAATAAACTACTTAAAAAGGAAAAACAAAATTAGACAGTTAATGATTAACAAAATAAACAAATTACCAAAAAAAGAATATGAATTTAACAGAAATAAAATAAACAAATAATTAGATAAAATATAGGAAAAGAACCAATAAATGAACAAAACAATCATGGAAGGAATAAAAAAGAAATACAACTTAGTAACACAATGCTCAAAATGATTCAGAAAATGAATAAATTAATCGAGGAAATAAATGAAAAAGAGCAAAATGTAATAATTTTTTGGTCATTTTTTTCCCACAAAATGAACAGACCGGAAAAAATGATGAAAATAATTGAGAACATTAACAAAAAAACAAAATAACCCAACCATTAAACATTAAGGCTCCCAACAGTTAGAAATGATCTAAATTTTGCAAACTGCTGGTAACACCCCCCCCCCCCCAGAAAACCATGGATTCAGTTTCACTGTGAGAAACAAATATACTTTTTCTGATCCTGAGGGTGACAAATCCCCCTGTATTTTCCCTGAAATCCACACCTGTACAGCCCTGTTACCTGTTTCCTGGCAGCCACCGCCCCCTTATTGGCCTTCCCACTGCTGTTGGAACCCTGGTGAATGGACCCTCCTCCTGCACAGTCATTGAGGTGTGCAGGCAGGGGGCTCATGAACAGAATCCTGGCAATGAGTCCATACAGCACCGAGGCCACTATGAGAGGAATGGCGTAGAACAAGGTAAAGTCCAGGAAGTAGATGGGCATGTAGAAGCTCCTGGAGACCCGGTATCCACAGCTGATCACGACGCCGTTTGAATAGACGGTTTCACGAATGTCAACCAGGAAGAACCACATGACACAGTAGAGGGAGGTGAAGACCCAGACCACAGCGATGATCCTCTTGGCCCGGGACACTGTGCATATGAACTGTGCCTTTATGGAGTGACAAATAGCAATGTACCTCTCAATGGTGAACGCCAGGATGGAGCAAGATGACACGTTGATGCCCAGGTACTGAAGATACGTTATACACAAGCATCCAGCGTAGCCGTAAATCCAGAAGGCAACGACCTCTGAGATATTGGGCAGTCCAGCAGCTAGGAGCACTATGAGGTCTGCGACAGCCAGACTGACCAGGTAGCAGTTTGTCGGCGTCACCATGTGTTTGGTTCTCAACACAACCAGCACCACCATGATGTTTCCTGCAATCCCAACACCACAGATGAGCAGTGCCAGAACTATTGTCACAACCTGCATATCCAGAGGGTTCACGGGCATTTCTGTCTGATTCACCACCAGGGTGACATCCTGAAGAGTGGTCGTGTTGTTCTCCATTGCTGTTCAAGTCCACAAAGCAGTTGATCTTCAGGGAAAGATGTAAAAACCCTAAGGAGGAACACACGAAAGTTAGTTTTCTATAGTGTTCAGTGCACTCTGTTTCTCACTGCTGTAAAATACACAAAAGCTAGATATTCAGCAGTGGGCAATGACTGGGGCTGTTCAGTGTCATACCACCGTTTGCCACTGGTGCCCCGTTAGTGGGCTCCAAGAAGCGCTGATGTCCATAGACCTACACTGGACGTTTCTCTGAAAATACAAAGGGAATAAAGTGTTGTCATGAGTCATCATGGTCTCAAACGTTTTATTTGGACCCTTTCATACAGTAAGTGACCAGGTGACCCATGTTGAACTTTTTGCTCTGTTGTTAACATATTTTTGCAAACAATCCAACAAATCACTGTCGTGCTGGACTTTGACATGTTCCTATGGAAACTCAACTCACCAACAGAGTTGGACTGAGTCAGACCCTCCTAATCTGTTTATTCTATAGAACATACTTTTATCTGAGATACGCTTGACTGTAGTTGTGGGTAAGTGAGTAACAACACCATAATATGTTTTTGTTTGACAACCATGTCAGTAAGCTAGCAGTTACTGTAGTATTAGCTTTCCCATAAGACCCTCAGCATACTACACTGTGGCAGCTCTGCTGCATTTCATCCAAATTTTGTCACATGCTGTTTTTGGGTCTTCAATATGTCATCCAGGAAGTGAAAACAGTCATTCAGAAACCAATGGGTGATGTCACAGTCACTTTGTCCACAGGCCTTGTCCACACAGAGATAAAAATGATTTTTTTTTCTAATTACAAAAGGTTTCTGTGAACACAACATTGTCTCAAGAAATGTGTGTACCGTAGATGAATCCACTGAGAATGCTGTAGTACACATGCCAGGCCTGTAAGTGGCGCTGTAATGCTGCCGCAGAAATACACCAGATACAAAGAAGACACTGAGTTTGCGCATAAAACTTGTGCGATGCAAACAACCAACTAAAAGCCTGTGGCTCCATGTCCACTTGTAGTGGTAGTAGAGGAGTGGAAGATTTCGCTGTAAAAGTCACAGCTGTAAAAGTGATTTGTGTTGAGATTTGTTCGTTCTGGGACCCAGTTTCAAAAATTAGCATTTTCAAGCTCCCAAAGCACTGGCTCCGTGTGGACAAAACATCCATATGATAAAAAAACTTTTGCAGATACTCCTAAACTCGTCTCCGCATGCATGGCTTTTTACATCATATCCACCATACATTGAATTCAGGCAGGGTCTTTACCAACTTTAGCAATGAACTGGCAAAAGAAATCCAGTTTGCCCCTTAATTCTGCCTGTCAAGTGATGCCAGTAATAGCAGCCTTGCTTCCAGACCCTGGTGGCTTGCTAGGTAAAACACCACCCATTTACATTCAGAAATGTCAGAAAACCCTAGGTTCAATTCCCACAGCAGGTCCTTACCTCTGTAGACATTTTTCACTGCAGACATTTTGACTCATCTCAGCAGGAAAAACCCCTCGTGAGCTGAATAAGATTAACGGCAGGTCAGCTTTATGTCATAGCCTTAGAAAACAATGGTGAAGGGCCAGATGAACAAACCCTCACCCTGGTAGAGATGAACTGAATGGAATGCAGCCATGGAAAACTCAAACAAACACTTATGCATTTTCTGCCATAATGAATCAATGTCTGCGGTGTGAAATGTCCATGATGTAGATTATTATCACTTTATATAGTTTGAGTCTTGCTTATATAAGGTGATATTTTGTTTACTATTAATGCATCCTTGTACATGCACCTTTACTCCACCATGTAGTACACAGGTCCACTCAAACCTTCTCTACCAATTGGAAAATTGCTCCATTCAAACTGTTCAAAGCATTTTCACCAAAAATACATTTGTTCAGAAGCTGAATCTGGTTCATAATTGGAATCAAAAATAGGTGAGCAAAATAGGTGACAACATGGATGAATTTGGACAACAAAGGAGCTGCAAAATCTTTAAAATTAACAAAATAAAATCCACAGAGCGAGTTACATGAGCAAAACAATCCACAATATAGTCAATACATGAACTGATATGAACAAAAATGACCAAAATGTGAGCAATAATGAACAATATAACCAGAAACGAACCACATGATGCACAAAATTAGCAAGAACATGAGCAAATTTAAACAACAAAGGATCCTAAAAATGAATACATTGAAGAAACTAATCCACAAAGTTAGGGAAAAAATCCAAAACAATCAACAAAACAGCCAAAAATGAAGTCAATAAAATGAACAACAATGAACAAATGAATAAAAAAGTAAACAAAATAATTCATGAAGTGAGTTACATGAGCAAAATGATCCACAAAATGGTAAAACAAATGAACAAATGAGCAGCAAAATGCACCAGGTTGAACAAAAAGGAACAAAATAATGACAAAAATGAACAAATTAGCATCAAAATGCACCAAATTGAACAAAAAGGAACCAAATGCTGTTAAAAAAATGAACAAATTAGCAACAAAATGCACTAAATTGTAAAAAAGCAACAAAATAATAGTAGAAAAATGAATAAAAATGAACAAATAAGCAGCAAAATGCACCAAATTGAACAAATAAGAACCAAATGCTCTAGGAAAATGAACAAGTTAGCAACAAAATGCACTAAATTGAACAAAAAGGAACCAAGTGCCCTTAAAATGAACAAAATGAACAAATGAGCAGCAAAATGCATCAAATTGAAGAAGAAAAGACTGAGATTGAACTAAAATTGAATTAGATGGAAAAAAATCTAAAAAAAAATAGAAAATCAACAAAATGACTGAGAAAATACACAAACTGAAGAAAAAAATGAGGAAAGTATCAAAGAAAGTGAATGAAATGAGCAATAAAGTGTTCAAAAATCAACAAAAAAGAAAATAACCTACAGAATGAAAACACAAGTATATAAAGCATATTGAGCTACTCCTGTGTATGAAAAGTGTCATAAAAATAAAATAAGGGCCTTGCCTTGCCTAAAAGAAAACCAAAATGAAGGGCATAAGTACCGGTAAGAGAATGCACCATGTTGAATAAAAAAATAAATGAATGAAGCACTCAATAAAATGTCCAAAAATGACCAATACAGTGTGCAAAATTAACAAAACATCAAAAATAATCTCCAAAATGAAATACATAAGCAACAAAAAGCACAAAATTTACCAGAAAGGAAAAAAGTTATTTCCCAAATTGAACAAAATGAGCAAAATGAGCAACAAAATGAGCCAACGCTCCCTAAATAATCAAGAAAATGAATAAAAACAAACATTATACATTACAAAAATGAACAAAAATGACAAAGAAAACAACAAAATGAAAAAACAAAACAAAACAAAAAGACTGATAATGAAATTTGTCAATTTCTGTACTTACCATCATGTGCAGAGGACAGAGCTCCTTCCGTCAGATCAGCTCAGGTGAAAAGAACCCAGATGTCCTCCTCCCGCTCCGTCGACGTCTACATCTGTCTCTGCCTCTTCTCCCAGTGCACTCTTCCTCCCCCTCCTCCTCTCATATCACACGCCATCATATCCACAATGCTCTAAGTCCAAGGGGCGG
>JAQQAE010010339.1:0-14147 GCA_029823295.1 Pseudamia nigra
TACTTTATATGGGAGTTAGTCGTTGGTCCAGAACGGATTAATTGGTTTTACATGTATTCCTATGGAAAAAGTTGGATTGTACAACGACCGGTTCGGAGACCGGCCGTGACGCCGGAACGGATTATCGTCGTTGTGCGAGCTTCCACTGTAAATTAATGAATTTTCCAGCACCTTCAAGTTTTGTAACTTTGAGAAACACAGAAACAGCCACAGCAAAAGTCTCAGTCCAGACATGATAACGTGACTGCTGTTTTCAGAATAAACACTCTGTGGGATGCAAACTCTCTCCTTGCTTGACCCTGGACCAGGAAGAGCCTTTTTTGGGGGCTGAGGATGACCGACGGGTGTCCTAGCTTAGATATTTCACAGCTCAGCGGGTTTCCTTGCATGTTGATACAAGTGCTGGGAAATAACAGGCAGGCTGGTTGATTCATGCCATTTGTGTTTTTCATTTAATCATCATGTGCAGGATTTTGCGGAAACCTTGGGATAAAAGTGACCCATATTAGCAGCAGATGTTTTGGGTCACTGACTGGAGCGTCTTATGTTCTTTTCCCAAAGGCTCTTGTGGAGAGACGAGTATCAGTCACTGCCACCTGAGGGTTGACTGCAAGACCATGAGGAATTGTCTGAAGGGAAGAGGTTAGGACTTGGAAGATGCTCTGTCTTTTACAGCGTCTGGGATGAACTGTAGAGAGAATGCTGAAAAGAGTCAAGCACATCTTTTAACAACCCTCCCCCATGTGCAGACAGTTTGCCCCTGAAAGACACCGCAGAAAGAAAGTCAGCACTTGAAATTCATTCCAGTTTTAAATGAACAAACCTGATCCTGGAATTATGCAGGTTCAAGACATTTGAAAACAGCACCAATCCAATTAAGACTTATTTCATGTGCTGTTATGGTCTCAGAAATAAAGTAGACATTTATTGTTGCTTTTCTACTTGCTACTTGCTTTTTGTTTTTCTGACACCCCCAGCAACTGTAAAACCTTATGCCTAAAGTGGTGTGAATTTGCAACAGGCTTCACATTTGTTTTTTTGAACAACCTTCAACTGAACACTAAATCTAAAAAATATAAGACAAGCCAAAAACTGTATGCTTTAAGAGATGGTAAGGCCTTAAATTCAGACTTTAAATTCTATCTAGCATGGCCATCAAAGTGTCACTTTACTTCTGTTGTAGCTGCTCTGTCTGAATGTGTCTGAAATGTCACGAAGCAGTGGTGATTATTGACTGAATGTCTCTGGTGTAATCGAGAAGAGTAGTTCAGGAACATCAGGAAAACAGAACATCACTGACACTTGTACAGAATGGTACGAAGCTCTGAAAAAAATAGTTTCCATTTTTCACTGGTCAGGCCAACACAGAAGTAAGTTAAAGTAGTAATCCTGCTGTTGGCCACTGGGCTCCAACAAGTCCTGACTCCCATGGAGCTACACTGGAAATCTCTCTGAAAATACTAAATGAATACAATTTTGTCATGAGTCATCACGGTTTCAGGTGTTTTATTTGGACCCTCTAGTAAGTAACCTTTTGGTCTTTAACTTTTAACATCCTTGACTTTTTGCTCTGTTATTAAGAGGTAACATAATCTTCTCTTCCGGCTTTCAGAGACTGTGGACGCATTTCTATTTTGCTCCCGTCCCAGATTTTCCTGCTTGCTGTGTCTTGTCTGTGTGTTTGCTTCATGCCCTGTCAGAGTCTCTCCCTAAACCCAAGAAGCATCCTGGTGTATTGATGAAGAAGTTGGAGAGAGTCATGTGCAGCAAAGCAAACGATGCTGACTGCTGTTGAGTTGGTTTATTTTATTCGCTCCAATCATTCACATTTTATGACTTTTCAAAAGTTTGCTTCAAATCCACTTTACAATTTATGGATCCATGACAGACCAAATCTGAGACCATGGTCCTCAGATGGAACAGGGTGGAGTGCTCTGCCTCAAGTGGAGAAACTCAAGTATCTTGGGGTGTTGTTTACAAGTAAGGGAAGGATGGCAAGGGCGATCGACAGGTGAATCAGTGCAGCATCTGCTGTGATGCGGACTCTGCGTTGGTCTGTCGTGGTGAAGAAGGAGCTGAGATGTGTCGATCTATGTTCCTACCCTCACCTATGAGCTTTGGGTCATGACTGAAAGAACAAGATCCAGGATACATCAGCTGACATAAGCTTCCTCCATAGGGTGGCTGGGATCTCCCTTTGACATACTGTAGAGTGAGAAGCTCAGTCATCCAGGAGGGGCTCAGAGTAGAGCTGAATCTCCTCCACATCGAGAGAAGCCAGATGAGGTGGCTTGCGTTTCTGGTTTGGAAGCCTCCTGGACACCTCCCTGGTGGGGTGTTCCAGGCACATCCCACTGGGAGGAAACCCAAGAGAAGACCCAGGATGCGCTGGGCTGGCTTGGAGTACTCACAGAAGAGCTGGACAAAGTAGCCGGGGAGAGGGAAGTCTGGGATACCCTGCTCAAGCTGCTGCCCCCATGACCTGAGCCCCTGGATAAGCACTAAAAGATGGATGGATGACGGGGCAGCCATGTATCCATAGTCCCACCCCCATGCAACTGGAACGTGATTAATCTTTTGAAAGAAGTCGATAAATCTTATGTTTGTTTGTATTATGTTATTTGAAATCTTCATATGCCGCCATGCTTCATTTGTCTGTTAGTTGGAGTTGGTGTGTTGATTCTGACCTAATCCGACCTCTGAATGTTGCAAGCAATATGTAACTGATGGCGCATGCTTTTAATGTAGATGTAGACATTATGATGTGCCATCACATTAATTTAGGCCCTGAGGAGACTTGAAACAGACCAATTGTGTCTCAAGCTGAAAAAAATGTGGGAACCACTGGTATAAAGTCTATGCTTAGAATGTTTTAATTTTTAGAGACAAACTATTTAACTAAATCTCTCAGAAGGACATAAGATACAAAACTGAGCCTTATCTATGTGGAAAAATCGCGTCATGTGACATCAAGCCTTTCTGTTTCAACTTCCTTGAATTTGAAAAGCACCTATTTTTGTCATTGGTGAATAAGCCTCTCCATTGAGCACAGTGATAGGTCTCTCATCTCTTGTCATTCTGCGATTCACTGAAATGCCACTGCCTCTCCCTCCGACCCGCCCCCTTGTCTACAGCTGTTAAAACACCCCATATTATTCCCATAATTGTTTCAATGTGTAGGCTGTTATTTTAATGTGCCAAGCTGGATGAGTCAGGAATTGAAAACTGTTGTGGTAAAAAAAAAACTACTTTCTGACTACTGACATTCTTTTGTATGTTCTGACATTTAGAGAACTTCTCTTTGGTACAGATGCCTTATTACCTGATGATTGCCATTTAATTTGAGAGCATAAAACGGAGGGAGGGAAAAGTTGCGTGTATATTCTGTTTCAGGTTTACTGGATGATACGGCTCCTCATCTGTGTGCTTTACATGTCTGTAGTAGCATTCACATCCTTCCAACTGCAGTGTGATACATCTGTTTGGCCCCAGTCCACAAGACTGATATGCATTTCATAAAGTGTGAAGGGGATATGGAGGGGAAAAAATGAGTTAACATGAGCACAGGCAACTTTCCTAAGAAACTACAGTGGTTTTTATGGGCTGAAATGAATTAACAGGTTCTCCAAGAAACACATAGTTCTAAAATATGCCCCATTTGGTTTCAGTCTCAGCTTGTATAGGAACACTTTTGGTTTTATATTCTCAAGAAGGACACAGAAAATTAATCATTCTCATTTTATTTTTTAAGTTCCATCAAGGGAATGTCTTCCAACTCGGTCATCAGATACAAATGTTGTCAATATGCTTCTCTACAAACCACAAACACTTATGTCTGTCTTTCTGAATCAAAATGACTACTTTTCACCAGCATATCAGCAAAGCACTACAAATGTTCCATGTAAACACAATTAGTACATTTTGTGTGTGAGGAGCAATAAAAATCCCAGCTGTCAATTGTAGACACAGACATGGGATCTGCCATTTTGATGGGTAATAATGAACATATGTCAATAATTACACAACTGAAAACTTGTATTTATGCGTGTAACCTCCAACCTTTACTAGGTGCACGAGAATATGGACTGGGTCATGACTCAGGAACTATCCAGGTTCCATTCCAATTGATTGTGACCACAACCAAAGGTATCACTGTTTTGTCATCGTTCATCTGAGACAGCCCAAAATCACAAGATGTAAAACTAGGAAAAAAATTGCATGTCTTCTGCAAATAAATTAGAGTGTAAGCCATTGCAACAAAGACCATCATCATCATCATCATCATCGATCCTCTTGCATGGAGTGCGTAGAGCCGACCAGTTCAATCGGGCTGTGCCACTTCTCTCTGTCCTTTGCCTGCTGCTGTTCCTGGTGCAATGACGTGTTGTGCTTCCACAGGTCACAGGAGATGACGTCCATCCTCTCTCGGTCGTCTACACCCAGCTTGCCATGTTGAAGTCCATGATGGGTCTCATGTGATGTTTTGGGGGGGGGGGGTGTGTGTAGGATATGGCCATACCAAGGGGCTCATTGCATTGCTGCAAGGCATGAGGCAGAAGGTTGTTGGATCTGCTCTCAGAGCTCTTTGTTGGTCACATGGTCAAACCAACAGCTGCCAACAATCCTGCCGTGGCTCAAAGCTGTGGAGCTGAGCTGTTGTTCATTGACTACGTCTCAGCACCGTAGACGTCTGCATGACTGCTGAGGCCTGTGCATGTCGTTGGTCAATCTCTGGTTTTACTTCACCTGTCTAATAGATTGTTGAGCCCTGGTGATTGGAGGTAGAGATAAAATTGACTCTGCATTGGTTGAAGATGAGAGGTACAGCCAGGACCGTCTCTCATGGGTGTGAGCTCAGTGTTGAATCAGTTGAAAATACTGTCAAAGGAAAAATGATGGCAAACTTCAAGCTCCCAGCACAAAACACACTCATCTCAAATGCAAATATTACAAATTGAACCTTTTAATATTACTGAACACACTAACTTTTTTCATCACATCTTTGTATACTTTTTCTGTATTAAACATGCAACTGGCATTTTTGCCTAACCTCTAACCAAGATTTGTCATCGTCTTATTCTGCAATAGTTTATAATACATTTTTGAGACATGGTTGGAATGAATAGGTGGAAATGCCATTGTGCTAATACATGCCTAGAGAAATGCACTTTTCATCCAGAAAGGTGGAAACTGGACTGCACTATATGGTTCTGTGGTAAAAACTTTATTTGATCCCTCTCTTTCTTATAGCGTTAATGATTGAGTGATTTTCTAAAGCACTTAAAGGTGTTTATGTTACCATAGTGTAGTTAATGACTAAATGAGTATTAGAGATTTAACAAGAAAAGCCTGGGCCATTCTTCACAAATGTGACTGCCAGTAATTTTTCTTCTGGAGTCTGGTTTTTGCTGCTTTCTCACTTCGCTGGTGTTTTTAAATAACCTCCCCCTGTGGACCTTTTAATAATTACAGCCCACGTTTTTATTTCAGTGTCTGTTAACAGCTGCAAGAAAATTAATTTGAAGCTGACGCGGGGGGAAAAAAGAAGATAAAAAAGGACGCAAATACACAAATGGCCATTCTTGAGTTGTACGAGCCTGAGAATTTATAGCTCTCCTTGTGAAAGCTCTATAAGGTGAGATAAAGAATGTAACCGATCCTCATGCAGCTGCAGCGTTTAACAGTTAAAAGGTGCTCTGCCAGGCACAGGGTTGGTGAACTGTTTTCTTTCAACAATAAAATCATGAAGTAAAAATGACATAGTTGGAGTTGTCTTTCCTGCACAGTCTGCTCACCATATCTCACAATTTACAGGGCATAATGTGCTTGTTGGACTCAGCTGTCATCTAGTTACAGCTCCTGTCAGGGGCTTAATTTCATGTTTGGTGAATGCAACGAAAAAGCAAGCAGACACATACCTACACTACACACAACGACAGAACAGCATGTTCAAGGTTTCAGCAAGTAAACTGAGAGGCGCAGAGATGGAGCATGCATAAATCTGAGTTACAGGAAGAATGAAGGATATCAGTTGCAATCTTTTGGCGGATGACATTGAGGGAGAGTCCATTTTACTTCTTTCCAAACACCAAGCCACTACATATGTACACAAAGGGAATTTGATACCGCGCGATAAGTTGGAAATGTCAGACCACACTTTTCATCTGCAAGTGTCTAGGTTTGTGTACTGAGTGTATTGATGTGGCAACATCAAAAGCCATTTTTACTGAGTTTGAAGCGCATGTGGGCTCAGACTCTTGAATGCAGCTCATGTGTTTTAAATCAGCCAGATTCCTGAGAGGACGCATCAAAATGGAAATGGTGTCACAGGCCAACATGCAGCAAAACAGAAACAGTACGTGTGCCACACTTTGACTAACATTGCTGTATTTCAGATTATTGAACACATTATTGGCCATTAAGTAGTTGTTCATTAGCATATGTACTTGTAGCAGAGTGTGTACTGGTCTACAAAGGTAAATTAATTCAACATTGGGTCAAAATTGAGTTATGACTGGAATTGTGGCATTTGATTTGTTTTGTGACAAACACACACACGATGTCACTGAGTATTCTGGCTGAAAATGAACAATATAATCAGGATCAAACAAAATACGAAGCTACAAAATATACAAAATAAAGATGATGTATCCAGTTAAGACATCTTCAGTCTTCTCAGTCTGTAGTCTCCATCAGCTGATGGCAGTGGGGATGAAGGATCTCCTCTAACATTCAGTTTTGCAGCATAGTGATGTTCGTCATCCACTGCAGCTGCTCCTCTGCTGGGACAGAATGAGGTGAAGAGGACAGTTTAGGTTTTCCATGATGTCCTTCAATTTTCCCCCAGCCCCCAAGGATCTGAGCCTCTGTCGAAAAAATAGGTGACTCTGACTCTTTTGATACGGTGGATCTGTGTTCTGGGCCCAGTCCATGTTGTGGTTGAGACGTGCACCAAGATAGTTCTATGTCAGCACCACCTCAATATTCATCCTTGATGCATGCCAATATAGCAGTGTCATCAGAGTATTTCTGTATGTGGCAGGACTCAGAGTTGTATTTAAAAGGCTGATATGTACAGTACGGTATGAACGGGAATAGAGCCAAAACAGTACCCTGTGGAGCACCAGTGCTGCTCATTACTGTTTCAGAGACACAGGTCTCCAGCCCGATGAATTGTATTCTTCCTGTCAGGTTGTCTGCAATCCAGGAAACAAAGGAGGGGTTCACGCCCATCCCTTTGAGCTTATCCCTGAGTATGTAAAGTTGCATTGTATTAAATGCACACGAGAAGTCAAAGAACATAATAGTCACAAAAGCACCAGCCCCCTCCAGATGTGAATAGGCTTGATGTAGGATGTAGAGGACAGCATCATCCACTCCAATACTGTACGTTCTTTGTAGGCAAAGGGGTGAGGGGGGGTGCAGGGTATGCTTCACATGACGCCTCGGCAGTTGCAGAACCAGCCTCTACACAGTCTTCATGATGTGGTATGTGAAGACCACCAGTCTGTAGTCACTAAGTTTGGCTGGACACTTAACTTTGTGTACTGGGACAATGCATGATGTTTTGACAGACAGACAGTGAAGGGGGTCCAGGTGAAGGAGGGGGATTAGTTGCTGTGATGGAGATGCACACTTCCGGAGAAGTCGGAGAAGGAGTCAGTAGCAATCTCAAACTGGTGTTGTTCGGAGAACAACTGCTCCTCCAGTTAAGATAGAGGGAGCGAGGGTGGTTGTTACATTGTCAAACCTGTTGAAGAACGAACTGCCAGTGTGAGTACACCTTGATCAATCTCTGGCCATGGAGGGCTGAGACCCTGCAGGTTTTCGTTGCAACCAGTCTCCAACCTGCAGATTTGACTGATTAGCTCCTCCCCCCTCATGTCTGATCAGTGAAATCACCTGCTTTAGTCACTAGTTGGATAGAAAACCTGCAGGGTCTCGGCCCTCCATGATATGAGTTTGAGACTCACTTCAGAGCTTCACTGGCCTCTGGGGTCCTTTTTCTGATCGTACGGGTTGTTACAAGTTGTTTCAGAACACAAGGTTTATAACAGGTCGTAAAAAAACAGGTTGTGATCTGATTTGCCTAGTGGCTTTAGGGCAGTGTAAGCCTCCTTAACATTGGCAAACAGCAGATTGAGGATCTTATTTTCCCTGGTAGGACAGTGAACATACTGTGTAAATCCAGTCAGATGAGAAAATATTATTATTATTTTTTTTCTCTGTTTCACTGTTTGCTGAGTTATTGCATTTTGCCTTTGTAGGATAGTACTGGCCCTTTATCAGGATTAAGGGTTAGTGGTAGGTAACATGACTTGGTTCACATTAGAATAGAGACACAGACTTAATTAATAGCTAATATATGTTGGCTAATTTAAAGTGCTTTGCTTGAATGTACATAAAAATATATATATTTCCCATGCTGTCAGGGTCTGCTTAATGAGGACAGAAACAAAGGGAAAATAAGAGAAGCCATGACCTCCCTTTTCCTGGCCATGTCCTTTAGCTCCAGGGTGACCCCAAACTGTTCCCAGGCCATCTGAGGATATAATCCCTCCAGTGTGCCCTGGCTCTGCCCTAGGGCCTTCTGCTGGTTGGATGTGCCCAAAACAGCTCAGCAGGTAGCTGCCCGGGAGGCATTTCACGTGAGATGCCTGAACCACCTCACCTGGTTCCTGTTTCTGTTGCTGTGCAGGAGTAGCGGTTCTACGTCCTTGCAGACGACCAAGGCAGGGACATTCATAGGCAACAGTGTCATGGTCTTGTGACAGTCTGAAGAAACAATAGTAGTTTATTACGATCACGGTGTGACATTTTGTCACATTGACAAACAATATGACTTGGAATTGGACTAAAAAAAAAAAAAAAAACAACCATTCTGACACAGATTTACTCAGTGAAACATTTTAAATCAAACAAAGACAGGTTCCAAATGTGAAAATAGTAAAAATGTGACAAAATAAAACTACTGTATGTACGGTAGAGTCTCAAACCAGATACAGTTTCTCCCACAAACTCTTCTGGGAAAAGAGTCTTTAGCTGAACTAGGCAGATTTGCTCATAAACCCAGACAATTTAGAATGAGAAGAGAGAAAATATGAAAAAGAGAAAAATGGCAGCAAACAACAACGTCAGACACTGGACTGGACTTCATCAGTAAGAAACAATCATAATTAAGCTAAATGCATGACCCATTAGAGCCATTTCCATTTGTGAAATCACAGATAAAAAACAAGCATATTTTAGGTAAAATTAGTCCTAAACCCATTAGCCACTGGCTAAAATCCTCAGATTTTTTTCAGTAAAACTGACCAAGAAAGGTGAATTATTCTGAATTTATAGTAGCCCTGTGTGAATATGATTCCAGGTAACCTGTATTCAGCCAATCAGTAATTTCTGATGAAATGTGGGTTACAACACCTCAAAACAGACCCATGAAAGTGAGGAAAAATCAAATCACTCTTGTTGAAGTCAAATACAAACTGTATGGATAGAAGTCATACACTGTAAGTGTAAATTTAAATGATAAAATGTTGTAGCTACGTTTATAAACATATAATCAACCACAGTTCTATGGTGCATACTTTTAATTAATGCTTCATTTTACACTCGCATAGTCAAAATAATATATAACAGCATACTGTTGTTAAATCCAGAAGAGAAACAGAAAGATGATAGTTTCTTTTGCCGTTACATGACTTCGTATTCAGTGGAGAGACCCGGTTCATACTGTTATACTGTTAGATTGTGTTTTTTGGATGGTGTATGACTTGGATGGCAACTTAAGTGAACTAAATTGAATGTAAAATTAAATTTCATTTGAACCAAATGTAGAATTAAATAACATTTCTTGGTTTGAAGCTATAAACATCGAGATTTTATGAGGAACTGTTTTTCCAGCTTGATACAGACACCACACACTCCAAGAATGTAGATGAGCATGCAGCATACGTACATGAATGCTGGTGTACACTTAAAGAAAAAATTACCTCAGACTCGTGAACTGATATATTTATATAAAATCTCAAACTCTACTCAACAAAGCCAACCAGGGGGAAAATGTCGTCTTATTGCGACTGAATAGAAGTGATATGGAAGCAACAAGGAAACAAATAAACACCCAAGACTAGTAAATTAAATTTTCATCACCAGCCCAGCAGTAGTTGGTCATTTTCTTTTTTTCCCCCCACTTAAACACTAACATAAATGCACACACTACAGAGTACACATCAGTGATGGGCCCTCATTTTTCTCATCTAAATGAAATCCAGCCTCAAAGGGCAACAGTGGGACTTCATGGAGACTGATGTTTTGAAAAAAGGGGTGAGTCACACTCAAATCCATCGGAACTGCTCTCCGTGGCTAATTAAAATAAACTAGAGGGCTGCAATCACGGATCCAGTTGGCATCGGCCGTATAAACAGCACTTGCCTTAAAAAAAGGAACCCGTGATTCTGAGGACCAAAACAGTGGCGTGTATCCCAGGCGGGGAGAGCACATGAGTGCAGGGCTGGACGACAGCACAAAGGCCACATCTGGGATTACTGTGTCATGAATAAAGAAAAAAAAAAAAAACCACTCTGGAGATGTTGAGATATCCACGCAAAACAGGCGCCCGGAATATTTCTCTAAACATTCATGTGAATATTCCATATTTGACCTGCTTCCATTCAGTTAAATGTTTACCGCTGGAAACGTCTTCTCTCAAGCGACATAAAGACGTGACTGCGGATTCTGGCATCGACCTTGATCCGTCCCAAATGGGGTAGCTGTGAGCATGACAGTAGGTGAAAACAAATCCCCTCGAATCTCATGTGAGGTGAAGTTTTCCCACACGGAAACACACACGTTCCGGGAACTATTGGCACAGACTGAACCCTCAAACCTGAGATTTGAGTAATGATACTGTACTCTGGCAAACGATCGACTCCTCCTAGATAATCCTCCTTCAAGTGTGTGTACCTGTCAGTTTCATTATTTACAATAATCTGCCTTTTTTGAAAATGTGGATCAACTTTCAGCCCTAGTCCATAGTTTATTCATTCATTACTCTACATGCCTGGCGAGAAATATCCATAAAAGTACACACTGAAAGAAGAAATATTCAAAGGTGCTTAAGGACATAAAGTTGGCCTGGTATCAATCCTTCCTGCTCAATTTGCTGTTTTTGGTCATAACTTTATTGAACTAACTCTATACCTGGCTCACACCCTCTTCATTCTCTGCAACAATAACACACCCGTGCCAGGAAGTTCCTGTTCCCACTGCTCAGGCTTTGCCAGCGTCGGGGGAACAAGGCTAGGCCTCAGATTCTTTTCATGTACGCTGATGTGATGTTTGTGGATTTCGTTTGTTTTGAGAAGGAAGCGTGCCACATCCATTTCATATTCCACTGTCAACACAGAGCGCGTTACCGAGGGCTCGTCGGCACAATGAGAGGCTGGATTTAGCACTGAAGAAGATGATTAATCAGTTTGGCATGTCATACGTGTCACTCACGTCCACGAAGCTCCACAAATAGTTCTTAATTATTTTTATATTCTTATCATTTTTACTTTGCCATCCCCTGGCATTTCATTATGTATGCCGTTCAAACCAGAAACTATAGAATAACATACTAAATATCAAACCACAGTTGTGATGTGTAAACAGTTCGTAGTTCGTTTGTTTGTAGGTCGCTGACGACAGAACTGTGCAGGAACAGCACATATAAACACAGAATGAATGATGAAAAAGGTGCGAACAGAGATAACGTGTGTAGAAACAGGACAAAACTATGCTTTTTTGTCTTCTTACATCTTACTTCATGATGCATGAACATGTCAGTGTTTCTGTTTTTCAGCATTTGTTCAAAGTTTTAGTATTGGGAATTTAAAAATGCATGTAGGAGTCTGTATGAATGAGGAATCGCTACCAGACGTTGCCTAGAATTTACAGTTAACACTAGGCACATTGAAAATGGTCTGAGGCAAAATGGTCAGCTGTTCTGTGGTCAGATGGATGTCTCAGACCATTTTAAACGAGCTTTGACCGACAGTACAGAAGACGGTGGGGTCTCTGGATCTTCTTCTTTATGTGATACAGCTTTACCTTGCACTTGTGGATCACACGGTGAACTGTGTTCACAGTGATTTCTGGAAGTGTTCCTCAGCCCAGGCAGTTATTTACCTTAGAAAATCATGTCTGTTTTTAATGCAGTGATTTCCCTGAGGACCAGACGAGCATTTTTCTGATTCTCTGAATCTTTCGATTTTGTAGATGGTTAAAGTTTTCACAATTTTACACTGAGGTTTTTCTGAAATTGCTCCACAATTTTTAGACAGTTTGTGGTAGCTTGGTGAACCTCTGTCCATCTTTACATCTGAGATGTTCCTTCTACACCCAGTCAAGTTACTAACCTGTTGCCAGTTAACCCACTGTATTTAATTGTCAAATGCTCCCCCAGTTGTTTTTGATTTGTGTCAATTATTATTCCAGCCTTTTGTTGCCCCTGTTCCAACTTTTTCGAGATTTGTTGCTGCCATCAAATTCAAAATAAGCTAATATTTTCCATAAAATGGTAAAATGTCTCAGTTGTGTTGCTTATGTCCTATTGGGAATAAAATATGAGTTTAGGAGATCTGCAGTTTGTGGCATAAATTGTGAGGGAGGTTTTGAGGATTTTTAAACAGTGAAGCTGGACAACGCCACATGTTTTCATAAAATGCCTACTGCACAACGATACTTGTTAACAGTGTTAAGAGGGTAATACCCGGTAGAAGACAACGAAGACAGAGAAGGCAGCAGTATTTCCTCCAGCGTGGAAAGCGGGCACACCCAGTACAGCGGAGACAGATGGAAATTAGCTTTATGCTAAATCTGGTGCAGCCAGCTTTTTATTTAATGTAAATAATAAATGTCAATGCACACTGTGCTGTCAAATAAATAAATTAAATAAGTGAAATGACATGAGGGTGCAGTTCCCAGAGAAGAGGAGGAGCCAAACTGCTGGTGCTGACCAAGCCCGACAGTACTGCGGCAGAGAAAATCAGCAACCTTGTGGCAACCAGGATGCAAAGCGAGCTAAACAAAGGGAAATACATGTACACTGCAAACAAAGCACACAACCAATAAAGCACAAATAATGTACCTCAAAGCCTTGAGATGACATAAAGAGAAACAACATACCTCGGCCTCATGGAGAAAATAACTGGTGGATCAGAAATGCCAGATTATGTGCTGCAGCAACCAAACGGTGACTTTGTGCAGGAGCAGAGGATTCTGGCCCGTGCCAGCGGCCCACACATCTAACGAGCCGAGCTGCGAACAAAACGACTGGATGACCAAGAGAACACACATTACGCACATCGGACTGGTGGAATAACCAGGGAAAAGAACTTAGCTTGACAATGACAACAACCAGAGCCACACGGTGCGTCACGCTGACCACAGACATCGACCTCGGGGAGGAGAAGGACGTGGGCTGTGAAGGTTGTCACCTATCCCGTTGTGTGGCACCGCCCAACAAGTCCACACAGCAGGATGCACAGGTAAGGGCCTGCTGCATTCACTGTAACGGCTCTATGGAAACGAGGGGCAGGGATCCATCATACTGCAAAATCACATCCCAACTTTTTTTGAATTAAGGTTGTACAAAAGCACTGCGATGTTTTGTTTGGCTGAAACCATAAGGATCCATTTTTTCCTTGACCTTTGAGTTTCCACAGCTTGAAGTAAAAACATTTATTGTAGAATGTTTTTCATCTATTTTCTTATGTGAATTTTCACTTTCACATAAAAAGAGAAGCAGAAAAAGAAGTTAAAACCAGCAGAAAAACGGTGAAATAGATAGAAATATGTTGACTGCTCAGGTGATTTGAACAATTTATGCAGTCAGTGCAGAAGTGGTTATGACGGGTAGCTATAATATTTGTTAACTTATGGACATGAAACGATGTGAACCATATTTTAAGTGGAAAAATTGCATCACACTTCTGATACGAAGAAATTAACTGATATAATGAATTTTCAAAATCACATAAGCTCAAATCACTTTCCAGAAATTATTCCAAGCCACGGTTAAGAAGTTATATATATGGCTCCTTCTAGTTTTGCTACTAAGATCAGCTTTTTTCAGAAAGATCACCTGTTCTCTCGTGGCTGAG